>WAAG01009917.1:88984-99769 GCA_013390105.1 Tichodroma muraria | reverse complement strand
CAGAAAGAGACTGAGACTGAAACCCAACTGTGCTGCCATAGGACGATGGACGGCATCGTGTGCTGCTCTTTGCATCTCAAAGTCTCTTACCAAGATGACAGCTCTTCTAGTCTCATCCCTGAGGAGCTATAGCTATTGTATCTTAAAAAATGTATCTGTGATGGAATATGGTCCACCCGAAACTTCATAATGCAATTTGAGGTGAGAAATACTTGGGAGAAAGGGCAGGTTTATTACTTTTAAATAGCCTAATCTGAAACTATTCTACAGACAGGATCTCAAAAACTAATTAGTGAACACTAATTAATGAAGAAGGGAAGCAATGAAAATCCTCACAAAAATATTGATTTCAGAAACTGGTTTTTTTCCATGAAATGGTTTTGTGAAGTGCTTTAAAAAATACATCCTCATTCAAATTCTTTTCTTTCTCTACAAACAAAACAGAACTGTGAATTGACATTTTGATTTAAAATGTCTTTTTAAGATCAAACTCCTTTTCTAATAAATATTGCATAGAGTTTCCTAGCATCCATTTTGTCAGCTGGAAAATTCATCCAGTTATGATTCTATTAGGTTTCTTGCAGTGGACTGGGCATTTAAGCAATGAGAGCAAAGAGCATCTAAATAGGGTTAGGCTGCAAATTCTTCTCAGTGAGAAGTTAAATCCCCATTAGTTTTGAGCCATAAGCCCCCCTGGGTTTAGCACGAAGCTTAAAAGATAACTCTGTGAGGGGTCATGGCTCTTTACTGAGGCACAGAAAGCCTATTTCACAGATCGCCCTGCAATAATAATGTACATATAATCCCGTTTCAGTGGGCACTTCATCCTTACAGAAAGCAAGCAACGTTTTCTGTCCCAGAAAAAAAAAAAACACATTAATTTTCAATTTAAGGATAAAGTAATTCCCTGCTTCATTCAAGCCCTGTTATAGAGAACTACTGAGTACGTCCTGGTCCTGTGCTGATGCTGGGACCAGCAAAGTCCCCCCACCTCTCTGTAGGGCAAATCAGGCACAGGCTGCTCTCAGCAGCTGCTTTCAGCAAGTGAAGTTGACTCGGCACATCAAAACACATTTGCTAAATGCCCGTTTTGACTGTTTCAGGTTAGGTCAAAGCCAGGTTGAAATAGTACAACCCATTGTTTTTCAAAGTCTGCAAACTGCCTGCCAAGTACTTTTTGGTCAACTAGTCCAAGAAGCTGATAACAGAGGCTGGAAAAGAAACTGGCCATTTCAAGCTGAGCTTCAAAGGGCTGTAATAAAATGCAACCCTGGTTCAAATCATCACAGAGAAAACCAATTGTTTAATCAGTGAGAAGGATTCTAATTTGTTTGTATCTCAAACTTATTTGTCATTTGTAATACTGGACCACTTATCAGGATTACTGAGGAACTAGGGCATGACAGCTTCAGATGCTGTGCAAACACAGAACAAAAAGCTGGTCCCCTCCCAAAGATCTTAGAAATCAAGTACAATAGGGGCATGACAAGAAAATAAGCAGGCAGAAGGGCCCACAGTAAAATTCATGCATGTATCTCCCCATGTTGTTACAGCTGTATTACATCCTCTGTAAGGGAGACAGCAGTAGCAGGTGCTGTTTGTAAAAACACTGAAAAAACATGAGTGGGGTGATACAGTTGCTAGAATGCTTTTACAGTTAATAGTGGCAAGAATTTTCCGTTATTACTGCTACTTCCGAAGCTGGGATTCCATCAAAACATAAACTTTCAGCACCACCTCAGGCATAAAAGGTTTTCACACTGGAGCTGTAGCCTGAGTTCTGCTGTTAGATATAAATATAGATATAAAAGCATTTGTCTGAAGCAGGAAAGCTCAAGTGACTGGAGCAGTTAGCCAGATGAGGATGCCCAGCAGAGCCTGTATGGGCAGGCAGACTGGCCTTGAGGCACATATAATGAAAAGCCCTCAATACATGTGCAGATTAACAGCAGCTCTGCTGAACCTCACAATCTCTGTCTTGGCCTCGCATGTTCAGGCCAATTCACACAAAAGGGGAAAAAAATACCCTGCTTATACGTTTGTCCTGTGAGACCTGGGAATAATCCTGTTGCAAAAGTAAATAAGCTTGCAAGGCTTGCAAACTGAAAGCAAAGGATAGTACATGTGTATGCTTCATTAGTGTAACTGCTTTTCTTTATGCTCTAGTGTGGGAGTACCTTTGAAATGAGGGGCTGAAAGCACAGCTTTCTCAGCCACATCATCTGTGCTTTTACACAGGCTTGGGGATACACAACAGGGATAACTATCTGTTTGAGGCTTGTTTGCTTTATTTAGCTCAAGGGCAGGTCTCTCTTGCTACTTGCAGAGAGCACAATCAGATTATATCAGTGCTGCTGCTNTTTTTTTTTTTTTTTTTTAACAGCAGCAGCACTGATGGGCACAGAGGGGGAAAGAATGTATCAAGAATAATTTCTGCTTCAAAGAGCTTCTGATCTCAAGGTCACTCACAATTTCTGCCAAAGTCACTGGGTTCATCATCAGTGGGAATAAGCTCAGGTCAAATGGTCAAAGCTGAAGATATGAATAGTCTATAAAGAGGCAAAGAATGGGAAGTGGGAGGAAAACTAACCCCGGCAGGTTACGTAGCAGCATGAATAGCTGTTGAACTCCAGTTCAACAAGAGATATCCCAAATGGAACCACTGGAAAAGAGCTTTGACGTCAGCTTTAGTGCTGACACCATTCCTCAGCGCAGATGGCAAACACCAGCCTGTCTGTGCCCCTACAGTCAGGGGGACTCTTCTCTCATCTTGCACACCAAAGGCCATCGCAATATTATCAACATATATTTCTAAAGAGATCACTCACATTAATAAGCTGACCTTTGGGCTTATTGCTATTGTAGGTTTGTGCTCCAGTTTTCAAAGGACAAGTTCGAAACTACAGATTTCAGCAAATATCAGAAACTGATAATTCAATATTTATACCATATTCATCTACAACTCTTTAAAGACCAATTCTGCGACTGCCTCCCTTTTAGAGGCCATAACAAGCTGAAGTAAAGTTGGTGGCAGATTGAGATGCTAAAGCAAAACCTTTGAGGAATCTGCCTGATTGCTTATTGAATTTAAGAAAAGAAGATGAAGATCTGGGAGAGGATTTTAAGCTATCTAGTGGCAGAGGTATGTCTGTGACATTTACTTCTCTTCCACCGCAGGGAGTGTTAGAAACTTATTCTAGTGGGTAAATGATGGCCCACTAGTTATCCCAAGTTAGGAGCTGAGAATACTGGAGTACTGTATACACTCTTTGTTTAACCAAGGGTTATTCTGTAGCTTTTTCATTAAATGTATGATAGATTAGAGAATGTACAAGCCTATCGACTGTACAATCCCAGTACAAGCACAATCCCTGGATCTCAGTTTAGCTTACAAACACTAGACCTGTCTCACACTCTGAGGTTTATAGGATTTCTGCTTAGCATGCAGTGACACTAATGATCAATGACCAGAAAGCCCTCTTCAACAAAAATGTTAATAAGATAATTCAGTAGCAACAGATGTAAACAAAAGCAATTACATAGACATAAGATGATACAGTAATTCATAGATATTTATAAATGTACACAGATTTACATGCATCTTTTCAACACATACCATGTCCTAGGGTACTGTTAGAGCTTTCTGGCTGCCCATTCCTCCAGCAGCTGTTACCTGATCACAGTGGTCCTACCCCTCAATCCCTGGGACCAATTCTACTTTTGTTCCTCTGTCAGGAACCGAGCTGCAGCAGCAGTCTCTCCTTCAGCCAGCGTGTGCCCCAGGCCCTTTGCTGCCTCCCTCCCATGGGCACACACTGCACACCCCTCTCATCCACCCCACTGAGTGCCAGTCTCTTCACTCCCTGCCCAAAACACCTCACCTTCCCGTTTACCCTTTCCTTCCCACAGCAGCAGCCTCTAAACTCTTCTGCCACGGAGCAGAAGGAGGAAACAGAAGAGGCACAGAGACAACCAGTGCTGCAGAGCCAGGCTGCCCTTGCCTGCTCCCCCTTTGCTCCGTGCAGAGGCTGCACACAGGGAGCAGCAGCTGATGCCAGACCCCAGCACCTCTCCCACCGTGGCAGTGCCCTGTGCTGGGACAGGTGCTGCAAGAAGCTCCCAGGCTGTGCTGTGCAGCTTGCAGAGCTGTCCCCACGGGAAAGCATAGCAGCAAGGGCAGAAGCATCTCATGAGCCATGTGTTGCTCTCTGGTGAACGATGCCAACAGGTTCATGTCAGGAATTCCTTCTACCGTTACACAGAAATATTGTCTCCCTGACAAAATATCTTTATAACATTCATAGCACTCTCTAACCAGTATTTTCAGCACCCACCACAGTCAGATCAAGTTGTGTCAGTAGGGTTTTAGCGCTCTCTCCAAATGGAAGCCTTGGATACAACAGGAACGAGGTTCATGCTGGGCCACGGCATGGCCATCACCACCTTCTGGAACGCATGGGGAGTTAGAACAAAGTTAAAGACAAAATATATTTAATAATATGAAGTCAAATTAAGTTTTGAGAAAAGGATTGTGATCTCAATGGAAAAGAAAACTTTATCAAATCAAGGGCACTGTATCCTAAAACAAAACAAAACAACTGAACAAAACAAAAACAACAAAAAACACCCAAACACAAAACAAACAGAATGTTTATTGGGGCTGTTAAAGAGACGTTGCCTAACAGGATGAGCAAGCTCATTACAGCCTTTCTATCTCCTTGAAATTCTTCACTTTCTTATAGCCTACAGTGCATTTCCAGAGCATGAGCTGCAATGGTGAATTCCAGCTACATTCAATACAGGCAGTAATTAAATGGTTATAAAAACGTGGAGCTGGAGTGCTGACAAGCTCTATGAGCAGCATTATCGGCAGTGACAGCCAGGGAGTCAATCTGCTGCAGTTCTCCAATGGTTTAAATAATGTTTGTCAGGATCCCACAGTCAACACTTTCTCCCCCCTTCTCTTTGCATCATGCCGCAGTAACTGTGTAAATGCCTGCTGTGCTCAGGAGATGGAAAGCTCAAGAAATTCTTCAGGAGAAGTAAAACACCAACAGAAACCCTCAGTCAAATAAGTCATGTTCCACCTTCCAGCAAGACTAACCCACTGGGCCAACAGCTCCTCTCCCAGACGTGCATCTGCCCAGTCCTATGACACCCCAGATCTTCCTATTTCTTACTTGTGAACAGAAATAATTATATTTTTAAATACACACTCAGGAGTTTGTGGCTGACATGTAACAATGAGGCTCAAGAAGGAGTCTCATATATTTACCTCAAAATTTGCGGTCAGGGTTTCGTAGTGGATGAGAGTCTCTTGAACATTGCTGTGGAAAAGATGACGGGCTATGCTATTGCCTTGGTCCCACACTTCTTACTAAAAACCATTTCCCAAATCTCCTACAGTGTTCTTGTAGCAGCAGGGCCTCTTCGACCCCCAGGGGAGAGGTGAGGAAAGCAGATCCAAGCACACAGGGACCAGGTGGCCCCTTCTGCTGTGTCCACTGCCCCTCACGCCTGTGCTGGAGCAGAGCTCTGCTGTAACTACAGCTGAAGCCAAGCCTCTGATGTGCAGTGACGAGAAACAGGCTCCTTTGAAGGGCTATCACTTTTAGAAGAATCATTGCTCTTCTTTAAACTCAACAGTTGCTCCTCCAGTGGGAGGGAAGGAAGTGTGCACAGGCAGCCCTGCTGCCAGCCAGGCTGTCCCGCACAGAGCAAAGCCCCAGCTGCTCACACAACACTGCCTGTTCCTGGCATCCATCAGATACAGAAATATCAGCAGAAGCAAAGGCACACGCACTGATTTTTTCCCTACATATTCTCTTACACAACATACTGTTTACTGCTCTACAGTCCTTCTGCAGCCTCAAACAGGTGTTCAATTTAAATTACCTTTTCCTACCATCCTCTGCTTTTGATATCCTCACCACATTCCTTTTTAAGAATATCCCTTTGTGCTTGTGCTCTGTTTCTGACAAAAAACGTACAGGGCTTTCCAACTGATAAGCACTAATGAGAAGTAAAGAGATCAGCTCTATTTTACTGTCCGATTTGTTTCACACAATCAATCAGTTGGGTAGGTCAGGGCTGAGTAATTCAACAAAACTAAGTCTATGTAATAGCTCATCATCTTTCAGTATTATTCTCACCTTTCATCCCAGTTTTATTCTCATCAGCAGCTACACACACTTGTCACACCTTATCTTAAATGCTGATCTCTTCAATCAATGCACTGTCTCCTCTGCCTTCCTTCTGCATTGCCCAGAAATGCAGTGATATGATCCTGACATTTACTAGGATGAAAAAAAGTCTGTCTTGCTTCTGGGTTGCTACCACTACAGACATCCAAGCAGTCCTGCCAAAAGCTGGAGAGGCAGGAGGAAGGAAAACACACCTCAAACCTTAGACAATATACTGTACCTCCTTGGAAACACTGATCAAACAGCAGAGTAGAGACTTTATCAGCAGCCTGCTAAAGGAAATAACCAGAGGCAAACCCTCCTTAGACACCAGAAGATCTACAGAAGGAAAGTGGTATGAAATATCTTTTTCTCTTGCAGATTCTTTGGTAAAGAGATATAAAAGCTCAGCAAAATGTTTTCTGCATCAGGACATTACAACTCTCACTCTTGACACTGGACTCTGATGTTTACAATACAACAGTTCCCACCACAGTCTTATAATATTTCTAGTTGATTAATTAGATTAAGAAATAAATCAACCATGAAACAGGATTCACCGAAAACCAGGCTCTATTAATTCTGAGGCTGTCAGACGTCATGTTTTTTGCAAATAACAAGGAAGTCCAATTACATGCACAGCAAAACACCCAGAATATTAGATTCCTCAAAGAATTTATAGAGAGCCCAAGCCCAAAATAACAGTCTGTCTGAACAGGAACCTGTTTCCTTGCAATGGGAAGAGCCTGAATAGCACAAGACACGCAGCTGTCTTCAGCTTGTGTCAAGTCCTTGCCAAAAGTACCCATAAACAGAGTCATCCCCACTTAGCAACGTTCCATACTGGGCCAGATGGAACCCTTGATGGAAGCTGAGTGGAGAACTGAGGCCTGAAGAGCCATAAACCCTCTTCTTCCTACACATGCTGTTCAGCTCGGAGGCATGGCACCAACTGGGCACCACCAGCATCCAGTGCAGCAGCCTGGCCCTACTGAGGGTTGGAGTCACCAAAGCCATCAATCCCCTTGCCTAATCAAGCATAGTGACATTGGTGTCTTAAGATGAAAAAGACCACAAAATCTTCTTGTAGAACAGAAACCAGGCCTGGCTGACCTCCCAAAACTTCAGGAGATGATTTAATTGTCTCTGCAGCTTTGGCACTTTTAGCTTTTGGTAGACACATGCTGCTGCTATTCCCTTGGTGATCAGGTTAGCAAAATCAAATGACTAAAAATGAGAAGTCTGTGAAGAGAAGGAGGCCTTCAATGTGATCTAACACAACTTAAAATCTAAAAAGACAGCCAACAGTGTGGCATAATGGGAGGCATTCACTGAGTTAAAATTACTGTGTTAGAAACTGGCAATCTCTATAGTTCGAAGGGATAAATAGTCCTCTCCAGAGGGCAATTCACGCAGCAGTTATTGTAAAGTGGGAAGAAATCAGCTTTTGGAGCTGCCAGGTTTTCTCCTTTTCTTAGTTAACAAGCGTGAAGAGTCAGTATCTCATTTTAGCTAGCTGTCAAGCACTTAGCTAAAGTTCAGAGGGATGAACTTCACCCAGAAGACCAAGAGACTCCACTTGATCAACCTGTATTTGATTTTGCATCAAATCCAGTGTTTTAAATCCAAGGTCATATCATCCAATTATAATTTTTGAATGCTAAAGTGGTACTGCAAAGACTTGGGAGACAGGAAAATAAGAGTAAATTAAATGCTCTGAAGTTTCCATAAGGTTTTTTTGATTACATTACCATACCCAAATCACATGCATATACATTATTCTTCTAACTGCACACCATAATCAGAGATGGTAAAGGAGTTCATTAAGTTTTGCAAGTCCCAACTAATGGATCTTGAAAAAAAAGGAAGCTCAAACCCATCCATCCCTCTTTTCCCATTCCTTTCGAAATCTATTCTAAATCAAAGGTATGGATTATCCTGTTTCCAATACAAAGTCTGGATAGGCAGACATAGAACAGACATTCAGGAATTCCTCTGGGCAGGTTTATTTGGATGGCATCTTGCACAGACAATAAGGAATGGATGATAAAAAAGAACTTTTCTTAGCAGGTGTGAAATTGAATAATCTTTTACAATAAGTATCGGTGTGAGGTAAAACTAAATAGAAATATAAATTTAAAAGATCATGACAATCAAAGAATAAACTATGCCTTGTCCTTTTTCACACAGTTACACAACTACACATCCCTGTCACCAAGCAATTTATTACACAACTCAATATTCATCTTGACAGTTCAGGAACCCCCTGTCACATACAACACCTGCAGTGCTGCCTGCTTCTCCTTGGAAATCCCTCATGGTAGCCTGATGCTTTTCAAATGTCCTGCTTTTTGTCTTCATAAATCCAAGATCATAAGTGAGAGACCAGAAGTGTACCATTTACAGCTAATAATATATGAGTTGAACATGCAGTACTCAGCTAAGGGTTCTCCCCAGTCCCTGGGGCGATGTCAGATTTTCAGCCTCTGACTGCCTTCACTCCACTGCTCTGCTCAGTGATGGTTCCCAATGACATCAACAAGAATTAAAACTAAAGGCCAAACTGTCAAAACACGATGCAGTTACACGCAGTCCTGCAAATTTGACTGTTAATTTCTCTTACTGTTACCACCAGTATTTATTGTGAAGATTCTTGCTTTAGCAGCAATGAACTCATGCATTTGCATTGAACAGTGAGGACTGTCTGCAGGGAAGAATTAAACTTAGAATCTAGTACTACCAAAAAACAAGAAAAGGGAAAAAAGGTTGCAGGAATTAGACAATGTATTGCCTAGGTCTTAATGGATGTTTTCTCCTTTTAAAAGAATAAAGATATTTTATTTATACAACTAAAATCTGAACTGCACTCTAAACCCTCTTCCATCACTGAATCAACTACTACCTTATTCCATTTTTTACAGTAAAATTACAGTAATTAGTCTTAACTGGACAAGAGAAACTAAACCACTCTATTCCATATTCAAAAATATTTCAGCAATCATAAATTAATTTTCTCTAATGCAGGCACTAATCTAGAACACAATTATTTAGGAACTTAGACTGAATTAATATTCAAGCATAATGATTAGTACTCTCAAATCATGGTCAACTCACTCACCCTCTGAAAAACTAGTGTCTACATGGGAACCTTGTTCTGAACAGCCATTTTAAAGAACTGGCCCCTATGCCCAAGGTTTTCAACACATAAATTCTCCAAGCTCACATTACTGCATGTTTTCCATCTCATATGCACAATTTCAAGGTACAAATTAAAAGTTAAAGCTATATATGGAGGTATTTCAGGACTTGTTTTCTGCATGGAAGGCACATTAATAGTATGCACAATACATGTATTGTTGACCAATAGTTATTTTGGGGATCTTTATTTCCAAATGCTAAAAAGTGTATGTAGAAGGGGAGAGTACAGGACTTGACTTTTCAAATGTCAGAGTTACATGGGTGTATAACAAGAAAGAAATACAAAGCTATGGGAAAAAAAATACACAGGAAATCAACCTCAAATCAGGCAAGGCAGAAATAAAACCAAAAGAAAATCCAAAGTTTTCCAAGTCCATATGCAAAAACATGTAGAGGTCAAAGCTGACCACAGCATGGAGAAACATATTTTAGTTTGCATAGGAAATCTTTTTTATTTCCTGGCAGTGAAAACAGGACACTGATCTCTCTGCCACAATCTCAGTCAAGGATGGGTGGTAAAAATAATGGTCAGAAACAGAGCTCCAAGGAATTTATTCGGTAGCTGTAGGGGAGACATTCAGGGGCCAAAAGTTATTTCAACAATGAAGTAAATCCTCTCAGTACCCAGACAGCCCTTCTATTGAGACAGTCTATGGTTACAATAGAAACAAGATCACAGTTAATCTCCAGCAGAGAGCTACATGCCTTGGCTGAACCACAACGTGTGGCCCTTCGTGGTGCTCCCTCCAAAAGCCCTGCTGACAACATCAGAGCTGACCAAGCGTTAGTTAGAAGGACCCAATATGGCTGCTGAGTTTCAATCTAAACTAATTCATCCTCTCCAGGCTTTTTAGCCTTTTTGCTCATGGGTACAAATCAGATAGAATAATTAAGGTTGGAAAAGACCTTTCAAGGCTATCAAGTCCAAGCTGTGAGTAAACACAATCCTGTTACCTGAACTATGGCATGAAGAGCCATGTCCAGTGATTTCTTGAGCATGTACAGGGATGGTGACACCATCACCCCTCTGGACAATCCGTTCTAGTGCTTAACCAACCTTTCAGTGAAGAAATTCTTCCTGATTTACAGCCTGAACCTCCCTGGCATAGCATGAGGCCATTTTCTCTTGTCCTATTGCTTGTTACCTGGGAGAAGGCACCAATCCCCACCTGGCTACACACTCCTTTCTGGTAGTTGTAGAGAGTGATAAGGTCTCCCTTGAATCTCCTTTTCTCCAGGCTAAACACTCCCAGCTCCCTCAGCTACTTCTCATATGACTAACTCTCTAGAATCTTATCACCCCGCTCCGGGCCTGGCTATTTGGCCAGTTTTTAACCCAGCAAGGCATGCACCTGTCCAAGCCACGGGCTGCCAGCCTCTCCAGGAAAATGCTGTAGGAGACAGT
>WAAG01009917.1:49410-79271 GCA_013390105.1 Tichodroma muraria | reverse complement strand
AGCAAGCAGTCTAGGAGCTGGTACAAACAGCAGACAGGCTGCAAACAGGACTGGAAGAAGAACTCAACATCTGGCTGCTTCCTGGATTCAAAAGGCAGGAAAAAAGCTGCACATCTGCAACTGGCAGGAAAAATGCATGAGATTCAAACCCACAGTGCAGTCCTCTCAAAAAAAGCCCTAGAAACAAAAAAATCCCAATGTGTGACACAGTCCAAAACTGCCTCTAAGCCAGCACAGCATATTTGACCATAACTTTAAGCACTCCTTAGTCTAAGACTTTTGTTTTGGTACTGTCCCACATCCCTTCTGATCAGCAGGATGATATTTTTGAATTAGTTTTCACATCCTTAATAAATACCCACATCTCCCTACTAATGTAACCAGCACTTAGCAAGCCCTCACTATGGCTCAGCATACACAGAGAAGCCATTCCTAAAACTGGATTCAATCATTTCTCTCTAGAAGTGCAAAAGAGGAGAAATCCTTCAGGGAGAAGAAAGAAAACCCCAAACCCCAAGACAAATCAGAAAAGTATCATCAATGAGCATGTCCTGTAACATACGTATTTATCTACTGAGAACTACAAGGAGAGTAAACAAGCTATTAATTTGCAAAGGTCACTGAACAACCACCAGATACCAGGATTCAATCACTACTGACATGAACTGAATTTCAAACACCAGTGAAAGGCCTTAGTTTTGTGTTCTCAGTTTCATGAACTAACCACCAAATGCTGTCAAGTTTGCTGGTGCAGTAGGAACTGAACAGGGATACATCTCAGGTTAGGGAACAAGAACTCTGCAGTACGCTAAAGGGAAAAATCTAAAGACTGTACCATGCCAGAGTGAATGTTTTTGGGGTCAAAGTCTTCATCTTGGACAGCCAAATCAGCACTGTTTGATAGCACAGAAAGTCTTCTGGGAACGAGGCTGAGGAAATGCACCATCCTCAGAACACCCAAATACCTTTATTTTGACAGACTCTCCCAAAACAGCCATGATCGCCAGCACAGTAGAACTCCCACGAAGAAAAAACTGATTGCCAGTTGTGAGTAAAAGCAAGATTAGATGGATTAGTGTAGACAGAAATGTAAGTGGAATGAAGCTTTGAGTTTTACCTCAGACAGTGTCAAAGACGCATCTAAAAAGTGTATTTACCTGATGCAACTGCAGAAAGTCTAGGAGCAAGGACTTGAGTGCTTATTTTCAAGTTTTTCTCAATAGCATTGCTACAAGAAAAAGAGCTGTTTTAAGGAGATGCAATTTTCAAACCATTACTTTGAAATCACTAGAAAGGGAAAAGGGGGGAGAAAAAAATAAACCAGGGATAGATAATTCCATCACTGGCATTCAGTCTCCCCAGTAATAAACTCACATGCCTCGAACAGAAAAGGAAGTATCTGGTTCTTCTGCAAAGTCCCATGCACTGCAAGCAGAGATGTGCTGCATGCATCAGCCTAAAGAGAAGGGTGACTGCCTCACAGTTTGCAGGCACTGCACCATCTGTGTCCTTACCTGCTCCAGTAAAAGCTGCAGCTGGAGCACTGGCTACTACGTGGGCTCCCCATGTCTGTTACTTCAAGGGGAAAGCCACGAAATGAGGATTTAAAATAAAAAATAAAAATCGTGGAGCTAACACACAGTATGTCAACATGTACAGCTTCAGTTGCCCTTCCTCCTCTGGTATTGTTTATTTAGACTATGGACACTCTGAAGAAGGGACACTTCTCCCTATATTTGGATGCTGACACCCCAGATTTCACCATGCACCATAACCCAACCAGGACAGGCTGTGCTGTTAAACAGGGTCAGACATTTGTCAATGGATAACCTAGTGAGATTCCTCAAAGGGTTTACTTATTAATTAAGAGATGTTACAAAACAAACCAGTACAGGCCAATGAGAGCTTGCAAATAAATAAGAAGTACAGTTCGTTCACAAGCTTAAAGTTTATTATACTCAACTGGCTGAAAAGATGGGAAGAGGTTGGCTGGTTGCTGGAAGGTAGTGGGAAGCTTTGATTTAAATAAACATAACATTTTTTATCCTAGTTTGCATTTTTTTATAAAGTTAAATCTTAATTTTATAACTTTATTTCTTAAAGTTATCTAACAGCACTGAATTATCAAAATATATTGACATGCAGCTATAAACTGTGACACTTGGTACGTTTCTCTTTGTCAACAGATAAATAGATACAGCATAAATCTTCTAATTACTAAAATTAATTATTTGTATCACTCTTGGCTTGGATGACATTGAGGATCCAGAGACAAGAAAAAAAATCCTGTTCCAATTAAACAGCACTTTTACCTGGGCCTCCATAAAGGCTGTCCTGCTCCTTCAACTGCCTCCAGTTAAATTAATTAATTAGTTAAAAAACTTAAGTTATTGGAGGCTTTGAAGCAAACACTCTTAAAGCCACCAGACTTGGGGTTGTAGCTGGACATCAGCTGCAAGGTTAAAGCAGACAGCACCCCTTACAACCTGGCCCCCAGCTCAGGGGGTTTCCATTTGTCTGCTGAAGGACTTCAGTTCACCTCAGATCTAACTCCATCATTGTCCCTCAAGAAATTCAGACATGGAAGGTGAAATTGTGCCATGAACTCAACGAGTTCAAGAGTAGTTCCCTCTTGGTGTAATGTAGGTGATCAAATACAGCTGAAGGACAAATGCACTGCCCCATCACCTGAGAAAGGGTCTGTATCATGGTTTAAGGATCTAGTCAGAGGTAAAAGGGCTGAGTTGGGGAATCACTGACACTTGAAGTACATCCAGGAACCACAGAGAACTGACAAAACTTCCCCATGTGCCTTATGCCATGGCCACTTAAATTATTCCAGGGCTGAAGTGAAAAAATGCATTATTTGTAGCCTATCAAACAGAGCTGGCAGCAATTCTTCACAAGACAGTTAAGTTCACTCATCAACCTTAATCCCTCTGCTTTCACTCTGCTGGGGACTCTGGGGTTTCAGTTCTTTGTGGAGATTCTATCTGTTTTCCAATCCTATGCCAGACAAGAAGCGTTCCAAGGTTACTTTAAACCAATCTGGATAGTCATCAGGATACTCCCATAAGGCGTTACTGATGAGATTAACATTAGCTATTACAAGTCAGTGAAGAAATCTAAAGGTGACAGTGGAAAAGGCTCAGGGAACATCAGAAGGGGGACTGCAAGAAAGAGAAATACATTGACAATACACTCACATCTCCAACACAGCCTTCTCTGCTGATCACCCCATCTCGAGAAGGATTTAGAAAAATAAGAAAAGGCAGTGAGGATTAAAAGGATGGCTGTAAGTGCCAGCTTCCAGACATATCAGTAGACTGAGGATATCAGAACATGTTCAAAAAATGTGTTTGATGATAGAAATGACAGAGAAAACAACAACTATTCATCATTTTTTCCTGCCAGAGAACTAATGATCATGCTGTGAAATTATCAGCTAGACAGCTTAAAAGTATTTCTTCTTCTACTTTTGCTTGCTGCAAGATACTGCAGGCATAGCTTCAGGTATTTCAGAGCTTAAAAAAAACTTCAAACAAATTCATGGGGGTTAGGCCAGTGGTGGCTGACGTGCAGTGGCAGAGTAGAATGCCTGGATCCAGCAGTCCAGAGCAGAAGAGGATACGAGGGAAGGAACAGCACCTCACGCTCAGGCAGATTTTTATACATGCCCCACCATGGTGGTTTTGGCTGGGATAGAGCTAATTTTCTCCAGAGGTGCTGTGAGGGCTGTGTTTTAGGTTTTTGCTGAAAATAGTGTTGATGACACAGGCATGATTTTCTCATTGCTGAGCAGGGCTTACACAGTGCCAAGGCCTTTTGTGCCCCTCACACCTCCCCACCAGTGAGGAGGCTGGGGGTGCACAAGGAGTTGGGAGAGGACACAGCCAGGACAGCTGACCCCAACCAACCTAAGGGGCATTCTGTACCAGGCAGCATCACACCCAGTATATACAGCTGGGGGGAGAAGGAGGAAGGGGGAAGACATTCAGAGTGATAGCAGTTGTCTTCCCCAGTCACCACTATGCATGATGGAGACCTGCTTTCCTTGGGATGGAGGAACACCTGTGTGTCCACGAGAAATGGTGAATTAATTCTTGTTTCCTTGTTTTGTTTTGCTTTGCTTGCATGTGTGGCTTTTGCTTTACCTATTAAACTGTCTTTATCTCAACCCAGGAGTTTACTTTCACTCTTCTGATTCTCTCCCCCATCTCACAGGGATAAGTGGGTGAGCACTGCATGGGGATGAGTTGCTGTCTGGGATTAACCCTAAATACCAGGTCACCGGCCAGCATAAGAGAGAATCCTGGGGTGGCAGGCATCCAGCCACATCTGTACGGGTGTTTATGTACACGCACAGGATCAAACCTACATAGCCAAGAGGGAGCTGCGGGATGAGGACGTCTTCACCATGGCTTTGGAAAGCAGTTTGCTCGTGAGCAGCAGCCCTGTGTGCTTCCTACACATTGCCAATACATATCCTTCAGAGAGCATTCCAGTAGCTGGAGGTGTGCTCACCACCCCATCCCAGGCCAGGGGTGAAGCCTTCATTCACTGAGGCACTCCAGGGATGCTCACCAGCTCTGTCCCTATAGAAAGATGTGATTCCAACAGCCAGCATAGTTGCAGGAGATCTCTCTTCTCCCAACAACCCATGCTTTGGTAGTGGCCTGACCCAGCCACCATGTTCTGGATTCACACCAGCCAAGTTCCTCAACTTACATCCCCCAGCTCCACAAGGAACAGCAGCAAAAACATCCTTGTACACAGCAGTCAAGTTCTTCTCCTTCCCAGCCAAGGCAAGAAGAAAAAGAGTTAAAAATGGGAGGGCATGGTGAGAGGAGGGAATCATGAAGCCTGGGTGGAAAAAGAGTAAAGACTTGCTGTGATAACTTGGGGAAACAGGATGTTGCAAGGAGCCAAATGCCCACGCTGTTCCCACATGCTGATGAGATGCTATCCAGACTCCCCACCCCCCTGAGGTTTGTCTTTATTTTTAACAAGTGAAAAAAAATCCCCAAGGCAACAATGTAGTGACAAATGACTGAGTAAGCCCCAAGACTAATTTTCTCTCTAGCTCTCCTCCTCTCAGAGGTAATCTCATACCTTCACAGTAACAAGATCAAGACAAAATACATCTCTGGTCTGTCTGCTAGGGGGTCAACAAAACACTTTGCATCTCCCAGAAGCATTGAAAACTATTGCAAGGCAGAACATTTTTCCGTTAGTTCCCCTACAGATCTAAAAAAGCCTTTGTTACTTCAAGTAGTAAAAAAGTACTGACAAAATCAATCAAATTGGCCCTGCTATTAGTATTCTCCAGGCCACCATAATAGTGATTGAAATACCAATGCCCTTAGTAGTCCCACATAAAGATGGGCTATTTTCAAACAACTTTCTCTTGAGTAAATAGAGGAAGTTTGCACCTGAAACTTGCTTCAGTTTAAGAGCTGCACAAATAAGTGAACAGTCTCACTAGGTCTTTCAGTTGAAGTTCAGAGCACTGAACCTGCCAAGGAAACGGGGTGTCTCATTCCAAGTCTTTCAGGAGGCCACAAAAGAAATGTACCAAATCTTATTCACCAGCAAAAGTACCTACCTGAAGAACATACATGTTTTACACATGTAAAATCTTATTTGTCTCCTAATCATTCAAATAACAACCAAAATGTTTAAAAACGTGTAGGCACAAATCTGATTCCATATAGTACTTATGTTTGCATATTTGTAACAAGAATGAAATTGTCCAAATGAATTTTTCTTCTGAAGACTCGTCCAAAGAAACCTGAAGTCAATGGAAAGATTCCTTTGTATTTAGCAACTTAAGAAGGCTTTGGATTAAGTTCCAATATGTGCCTGAGACTCAAGAAAATAGATATGGTCTCTTTCATTTTTAATCTCCTACAGACATAGTGCATTCAAAGGAATCTAACTGATCGTCTGCTAATGACGCAATTAAAAAATCATTCTTATAGCAAATAAAGTATATTAACACTAACCATATTTAAAGATCCCACTGAAATGAACCATAATATTTGTTCCCTTGCCATTTAAGAAAGAATCATTTCATTATTAAGAACACAAGGGATGCAAGGCTTTGCCAGAACAACTTCTGCAGACTTTATTTCTTGCTTTCATTTTTCATCATTTGTTCCCCTAATGCACTTTAGTCCCATTAAAATTGGATTTTTGTAAAGTGACTGCTGATTTTAAAAGTGGGAAAATTTCTGTTGCTCATCTTCAAAGACATTAAACTACACACAAACACATCTATGCACAACTTCAGCCTTCAATTAATACTGACTTTGTCATATGCTGCTTTAATGGAGGCATTCCCCCCATTTTTTTCAGCAGCTGAGACACTTGGGGGAAGAAATGAATAAGAGAACAGTTTTCTTAGCCAGCCTGTAAAAGACCAATCCTTAAACACAGACTGGGTCCATAAACTGCACTTTCTGTAGGTTTCTGAAAGGCAGAGATAACTACATATTTACTGTGAAGCAAACATAGAACAGAAATAGCAAGAAGATTCATAACTTAAATTCTAGGGCCAAAGTAACAGGTGTTTGAAGCAGTTCAACTTCTGAGTGAAAAACCCAAAGCCAAGAGCTCCAATGCCTTTGTGCAAGCAGCTTCCCCATGCTCCAGTGGCTGTGTAACCTCGCCTGAGTGTGGAAGAGGCAGGGAGGGCTTGCAGCAGTGAGGATGCTGCACCAGCTGACACGAAGGAGCAGGAGCCAGGAAAAAGATATACAAGGAATGGCGACCCAGAAGAGACAAAAGTAGAGAGAAAAGGCAAACAGAGAATTGTTGGGCTCCTTGTCAACATGGATGAAGGTTCAATTCATAGAACACGTCTATGTATTCTGTACTTCAGGTGCAGACAGACCTCATGAAGACAACCGTGTGCTAAGCTGACCACACACCCTAACTGCCAAATTATCCAGGCATCAGCCTCAAACATTTTGCAAAGATTTGCAAATGCTTTGGTTCCTCTTTGTTTTCTACATTATTTCCTCTTCACTCTCTCTAGTGCTTTGGTTTGTGATGGCAAAACCTCTGATCAAGCACCAGATTTTAAAAAAAGGCACATTACAAAAGCATTCTTTATTCCTGCATTTGAACAAAGCTGACATTTCACATACACTCATAATATCCATCAGCTAAAAGGGTTTACAGGACAGACACACTCCCCCTGGGCTATCATTTCTGTAATGGATTCCTTACTAAATCTACATGCCAGTAAAGAATAGATTGTAGATATTCAAACAGCAAAGCTAATTAACTAAACATAACTACTTCCTTTGAAACTTTAATAGATGATAAAAATTTCCATTTATCTATTTTTATGCGTGAATTGGAAACATATGTGAAACTCAGTATTTTTCTGTCATGGAAAAATAAGAATGGTATTTTCAAGCTACATCATCAGAAACCCTGAAGTGAAGTGAGGGCTGTTAGCTTCACTGCTGTGGCAGGTCCCTGGGATTAGATGACAGATGACTTTTTATCTGTAATTTTTATTGGATTTGGAGATGTGCTTTTTACTTTCTCAGAAATGCTTCTTTATTTGAAGGATACAATTACCACCTCTCCACCTGCACCTCAATTTCAGGAGATTTGTAGCCTTATCAGCAGAAGTAAACATCAGTATTTACAAAGACTTCAATTTCACTCTCATTTATTAGCATTTCTTAGCATTTATTAGCTAAGTTTGCTCACCCCAAATTTAAAATGTTCAAATTGCTATGGCACATGAAACCATACTTTCAGATGTCCATCTTGCTCCCCAAGGACCATTACTGGTGTAAAGAGGGCTCCCACTTTTGCAAAAATAACCCAAGGCAGCTCCTTTCCAGATTCAGCATGCTTAATTTCAATATAAAGAAAAAAAAATTTGGGTCAACCTCATATTTTGCACCTCCTGCCTTTGTTGTTGCAAGAAAGAAACCAAATTCTCCCACCTCCTTTGTCCTGTTCAAAACTGATAGGCTCTGAACCACTGAACTTTCAATAGCCTTATTCTCTCCAAGGAGGTGAAAAATGTGCAGCTAGACCTGTTTACCTCCACTAATGCTGAGAGCTGTTTTTACCCCCTCCAGGAAAAGGCAGAGACCTCCAAAAGCCCAAGTCACAAGGAAGGTGCAACTCCAGGAAAGCAAAGATACAAATATTTTTATTGAAAACTGCTGCTTAAGCACCTTGGTGGTAGTGTAAAGGGGAAAATAAAAGAAAGGAAAAGGTAAAGGGAGAAGGAAAGACAAGAGAGAGACCTTGTGAAATTTAGAAAAATTAACCTGCTGAGCCATGTAAAAGAGCAAGAACAACTACAGGAATACATGCAGACATACAGTGTGTAAGATTTGATGTTCATATACAGAAGGAAAGAAAAAAACCATCACAGGTGCATCAAGTAGAGCTAAATAGACTGGTCCTCTACCTTCACCCTGTGCCATGTGTCACTGCCACCACCCCACAGCATCTCTGAACAAAAGGGACACTGGCAGCTCACAACAGCGACCCAGGGAGAGGAGAAGACAGGGAAAGGAGGGGAAAACCAGGTGACTTTACCATATCAATCGTTAAGATAAACTGACACAGTGCCTCTATTCATCTGCTCTACAGCCAAAACTCCACGAAGGTTTTCTGACTGCCTCCACTGTGTACTTCCTTGTGGGCACTGGCCCTAGCACTGTTTCGGAATATTTGAAAGGTAATCTGAACCCAGGAATTCATGTAGCCATGCTGATCTCCAGCCTTCACTGTTGACCATGTCTTCACACAGAACTTCAGTAAAAGGCTGGTGTAGTTCAGTCCTCTTCCAAACTTTTGTGCGTATTTCTCAAAACCCAATCTAAAACAGCATGAAAAGGGACATGTGAGGTACTGCAGTCTGTATGCCCAAACTGAGTTTGGAGACATGTCATCTGGGCTATTCACAGCAAGGGGTTTTTATGGCCTCCCCATTCTAGTGCTTTTTAGTCATGTTGATTAATTCAAGTAGCACTCCAAAAAGGAGATAATCACTGTTTCAGACACAATGGTCCTTCTTATACTTTCACAGAATTTGAAACTTTCAGATGAACTGATATTATGCTAAAACATATCAGTTAAGGGGAAATAAAAAGACCACCCAGCAAATAAGAACAATGTATAAGGATGTGAAGAAGGCTGCTGCCTTCAAAAGCACTGCATCTAGCAACTGCTCAAAAAACATGTTCTCCTGAAAACTGAAACCAGTCAGCATGTAATAGTGATTTCCCCAGCAGCTTCAAGAAGTGCCATGACAAATTCTTGGTCCTATCCATGAGCTGCTGTTTGCCACCCTGTCTGCTGGGCTGATGACAATACACTGGGTGAAAAGTTACAGCAGGGCCAAAGAAAGTGAAGGAATCAGAAAAGATATTCAGGTAGGGAACCATTTCACCCTGTTGATGAAACAACACCAACACTCCTCATGTTCAGCTGAGTGAACCAACTCCCTGCCTGATTGCAAAAACACCATATAAGGGACAGTTCAGGTCTGCATGGCCAGTGCAACAGCCCCAAACTATTGCTGGTTTAATTCTCTAAGCCAAGCCCCTAGAAACTCAGATAAAGGCCTGAACCATGTGAAAAAGAGTCAGGAACACACAGCTGCGGGTGGAAGGAAATCAGTGCCACAGTGACAGCCATTTGAAAGGTTTTAAGTGCAATGCAACCAATACCCCAAGTTCTCATATGTGTATTAACTCACACCAGGTCAATACACTAAAGTTGTTGGATCGTGCAAAATTGTATTTCCACATTGCAGTGCTCAATCTTCTGGAATAGCCATGCCAAGGACCTAGAAAGCAGCCTCATGCTGAGAAATAAGTTGCAACTCCTGAATAAGAAAACACAAAGCAGGCACAAGGCAGTCAGTCTTGCAACCAAACCTAAGGGTAACTACCTTTTTACAGTCCAAGTACTGAGTCAGGTTCTCAAGATCATTTCAGAGCTTTCCAAACCTACTAATTACAATTTTGGGGATTTTTTTTTATTTTTTTGTTTTTGTTTGGTTTTTTTTTTTGTTTCATTTTGGTCTTTTTGTGTTTTGTGGGGTTTTTTTGCAGATCCTTGGAACCTTCACAATTTTCTGATTTAGCTACTAAAGCTTCTTACAAGTCTGGGGGTGCTCCCTGGTGTTTTTGTTTTTTTAAAAAAGTATTTTTTCAAGAAAGGAAGTCTTTATTCAAACACCTGGTATTCTGGATAGTGGTGCCAGATTAATTTAGTATGTTGGAAGAGCATGCAGTAGAACAAACTACTGGTGAAGGTGCAAAGAACCAGAACATTCAGGCTGGAGTCACCAAAACTCAGAAATAAGAAGGCACAAACAACAGAAGTTACAAAAAAGAAGTTTTAAAAATCGAATTTGTTATTAATACAAGAGAGACTGAATACAGAAGGAAATACTGCTGTAAAAAAAAACTTACATAAATAAACTAGAGTATTTGGAAAGGCTGCAGACCTCAAAAAACAACTCAAACAGCTATGAAATGGGTAGAAAAGTCAATGTATTTAAATGGCCTGCAGGCACAGTAAATACAGCTTGGCTGGGTATAGCACAGGACAAGTCACCCAGAACTGAGATCCATGAAAACACTAGAAAAAAATCACAGAATTCCCACACTTAAAGTGGGGCCAGCTGTACAGTGTGGACCAAATTTAGCATGCCCAGGAACACAGTGAATTTGAAGTTTTTAAGACGTGTCTATGTGTGGCTAGCAAGAACACAGAACTAGGGGACTGGCACAGAAACCACCCACACATGAATAAGCAGCATTTTTTCTCTAAGCAAGGTGTATACAAGTAAAGCTGCTGCACTTCAGTCTCCCTTCCTGTGTTGATGCAAATCAACATTCAAACATGCACAGCTCTGGAGGCTCAGTTGAGTCTGTGCTTTGCTCCTTGGCACAAGGCTCAGTTCTCTCTCTCCTTCCCCACTGAAGGTCCTGGGGAGTGTCTAATTTTCTAGACCTTACTCCTCACTTTGACTGCAAGGTCATTGCTCTTGCTGTCAAATCAACCCAGCCTTTGTTGAGGACAGGTACTTTTAACTTCTGCAGAATTTCCCACTCCCCCACACAATCCAGGAGACATTCTTTATTAAAGATTTATATCCATCCTTTGTACAGCAACACAAGGCTATATAAAGCTGAGATATACAGAATACAAAGCAGGTGAGAAGCACACTTTAATTTCTATGTGACACAATTAATGCTGAAAATTCAAGATTATCACTCAGAAGCCTAGTGCTTCAAAAAAAAATAATAAAAGAAGAGGTGGATTTTTCTCAACTGTGGCACAACTTGCAACACTAAGAGAGATCCTGGCCCTGCTCCATGAATGAGTGTCTGAAGCTGGCTTCACAGGGGCCAGATTTCATCCACTGCATGTTGACAGTAACAAGACAAGCCTCAGCATGAAGGGTGCAGTTTCACAATGGCTTTACATGGATCTTTAATATGAGCTGTGCCACAAAAGGGACCTCCAGTGACTCAAGCTTCTCATGGCCCTGCTGCCACCCAAAGAGTCGACCTGGGGACCTGGAACACACAGCATGGCCACAGGGAAGCAGTTGGCAGAGGTGGAGGAGCAGGAATGAGCTTCCAAGGCCAGGAAGATGGCAGGAAAGTTCTGATCAGCTCAGCTGAAATTTCACAACACACTGGCTTCAGTGACAAAACCATCTTGCTGGGTTCCTTCCTCCTCCAGCCTCAGCACTTCTGCCTTGTGCTGGAATCCACGACTCCCTTCTGCAGACACAACTGCTTTCCAGTCTGCTCTGTAAGCTCCATCGTGGAGAAAGGAAGCATGTGAGATGACATCTTTTCTGAAGCATACATTTAACCCACATAAATTTAAATAATCTGCTTCTGGCACAGCATCACACAATTCAGTGCAACCACAGAGAGATGCACTGCAGCACAGGGATGGGCTTTGCTCATGCAAGTCTCTTGACAAGGCCAACACACAACACAATTGCATGCTAATATTCTCAAACAGAATATATGTTTTCTTGTATTATTATTGTAACAAAGATATATAGCACTTCCTGCTCGTTGGACTATATCCTGCCTGACACAAACTTCCAGTTCTGGAGAACCATGTAACTGAATGAGAACTGAGAGGTACAGAACTGTCCTTGGGTTGCAATGGAAAAACTTGAAAAACACTATAAGGGAGGGAATATATGTCACATAGCTTTAATCACCTAAGATGTGTAACTGGAAGCCAAGCTAGTATCCCTGTAGTAAGTGAGGAAGGAGAGTGGCATATCCCAAAAATCACTGAGAATTTCTTTCTGCTGCTGATCCTGAGAGAGGACATGCTCAGCATAGACTAAATGCCTAAAGTAAGAAGAATCCTCTCTAAAGGTCTGAACACACCTGAGAAAGGGGAAAACAAATTAGAAATTAAGATTTTGGGGGTGGCAAAGGTCACTACACAATGAGTAAAAAATTACAGTATAAAGGCAACACTCAAAGATACAAACAATTTATTCATAAAATATTTATTTTATAAATAAAATAAATAATAAAAAAGAGGAAAAGGGAAAATGATTTATCCTTTCAACCAAAAGCCTAAAGCAATTACATAACATTCCTTTAAGAGCAAAGGCTGTATTCTAGACATTACCCCTAAAATTAAAGTCTACACAGAAGCCTGGGCTGCAGTCTGGCTGCCCAACAAAGACTGAAACTACCCAGGAGACAGATTTCTTGGGCAGTTGTGGTACAGGGACAATAGCAGTGGGTCATTTTCCCTCCTGCCCCACAGGATATAAAAGCATCAGTGCATGAGGATAGCATCCCAGCCACAATCCAGCCTCATACTGTGCTGGCTCAGTGATCCTCTGTCCCAGAGGGAAGACCATGCTAGGACCCCACACACCAAGGCATCAAGATCTGTTGTTAGCTCTGCAGCATGAACAACAAAAACAATAACCCAAAAGCAAACGTGCCACACCAGGTCTAAAGAGACAGGTTTCACTTGGCTTTATTTGCTGAAGCCCAGCCCTGCCCAGCCCAAAACCACAGAGAAGCAGAGAAGGATCAGCATAAGAGAGCTAGAGGAATAAAGAATGGACTTTGGCTCCAGCACAAAGCTTTTTCAGCACTCAGTTTTTAATTAGTGTTACTAGACATTAATACTACTGCCTACCCTGGGAGCCAGATGCTTGGGCCCACCTCTCACAGTCCATCACCACTGCTGCAAATAAAGAGACATGCATTTGGAGGTGATGCACACATTTTCTGTAGGATCCAGCTTCATGGCTGCCCACATCTCAGGCCTGGCTCCACATCATTAACTGAGTTAAAGGAACTGGAGCACAACTAGCATGCACAGAAATCAGACCATGCTCCCTACATGACAGGTAGGGTGTGAAAAGCATTTGCCCTGGTGATGGGAGCGCTCCACACTCAGCTACAGAGGCTCAGCCCCATTAACCTCAGCAGCTTACAAAGTGCCAGGCTGAGTGGCAAGGACAGGCAGCTGAGATCACAACCTGTGCAGCATTTGAGCAGTGCTCTGGATAGCAATGGCTTTTAAGCATCTTCTCTTCCTACTCTTCCTCTGATGCATTATTGAGATAAAGCCAAAGGAGCCATGCAAACAACACTGGCAAAGCTGGAACCACAGTCCCAGGCACCCCACCTCTCTGTTGCTGACGGTGAAAGGTGCTGCAAGCTACACCACACCCAGGAAGAATGGTGAATAAGTCTTGGGCCAGGGGAAGTAACTCAAGTCTGAGTTTACTTAAGAACAGTAAAAATATCAAGTGATACTTGAATAGTATCAGTGAAAGGCATCATATAAATGAAATGGGCAGAATTAGATGTTTTACATCATTCCAGATCTCCTCTGAAATTTCACAAGGACACACCTTCTGAAGTAACAATGGCAGACATTGTTACTGGCTTTTATAAGTTTTAAAATGTTCCCACAAGACGCATTCCCACTAAACAGTTGAAGATTTAAGTTGCGAAGAAAAGAAAGAACCAAGCAGTGGCTTTGCTGGGCACTAACACACCTCTGCACCACTCAGAGCACTAGGGCAGCAAAGCAGCTCCAAACCTCCAACCAGAGCAGAAAACTTCTGCAGAGCAAGCTGGGGAGTCTTGTGACACAGCCGAAGTACCACAGCCAATATTAAACTTTGGCTTGTAAAGACTTAAGCTGTTTCACTGCCTGCTCAACAGTTCGCTCTGTAGCAGCATTTTAACAGGGACACAGAGGAGCCCCTTGTCTCTCTTCTGCTGCCCAACAAGTTGCAAACAGCTGGTTGTGCTGGTCAGAGCCCATTTTGCCCATTCCCTCAGAAAGAAGAGGGATGTTTGTGCTGGGGACACAAAGGCCGATCTGTTCAGAGCTGGCCGCAGCACTGGCTGACACAGGCTGGCGTCAAAGGGGGAAGGGTACAAACACAAGGCTTGTCCCATTTCCCCAAAGACTGTTCCTAGCAAATGTCATTATTTCAAAACATTGCACTTTGAGAATACTTGTGTGAAGTGCTCATGGAAATCTCAACCGTGTAAATTGGAGTTTAATTTGTACATTCAACATTGCCGCTCTTTAAAAAGAAGTTAAACATGGCTACGTGTTTCCTAGCAGAAAAAGCTACGATCTGCAAAACGCTGCTTCTCTCCTTGGCAATTGCTACCATTTGCTTGTTTGTTTTGGTGCAGCATAGGGAGGGAGGGAAGAATGATAATAAAAACACGAACACTTTTTCTCCTCACCTTGAACGGGGACAGGCTCAACAGCCAGCAGCTTTATATAGTACAATCAGCACTCGCGTGCCCACAGGAGAAAGAAAACAAAGTCATGGCTCTTCTTCTTGCATAAGCTTACCCAAACCTAGCCTTAACGAAATCAACATGAAAGACATTATATATGCAAAGGTCATCCTCATCTATGTAGTTACAGGACCAGGACATGGACAGAGGAACCTATACACACTGAACCTCAGCCTACACATACACTGCAGAGCAGGTTGGGGTATTCTGCCTGGTCTTGCTGCCTGCCCACCCCGCTCAAGCCCACAAAGTGGAGTATTTTTGTTTGCAGGGCCTCCCTTACTTTCAGGAAGTACCTGTGCATGGAAACCATGGATCCAGCCACAGCATGAGGCAGCCTGAAGGAAAGCTGGTTTGAGGGGCACTGACAGTGCCTCCCAGGCTCCATCCCCTTCATTACCTATGATACTAAACAGGGACATGATGGAAGGTGGTTCTGGGACAGAAGCATGTCCAGAGAAAGGCAAAGGAGCTGGGAGAGAGTCTGGAGCAGGAGTTTTATGATGAGCGACTGAGGGAGCTGGGGGTGTTTAGCCTGGAGAAAAGGAGGCTCAAGGGAGACCTTATCTCTCTCTACAACTCCCTAAAAGGAGTTTGTAGCAAGATGGGGGCCAATCTCTTATCCCAAGGACAAGAAGAGATGGCTTGAGGTGGTGCCAGGGGAGGTTTAGATTGGATAGTATGAAAAATTTCTTCACAGAAAGGGGGTTATCAAGCACTGGAACAGGCTGCCAGGCAAGTGGTGGAGCCACCACCCCGAACATATTTAAAGATGTGTGGATGTGGAATGTAGGGGTGGTTTAGTAGTGAATTTGGCATCGCTGGGTAAACAGTTGGACTCAAGGATTTTAGTCTTTTCTAACCTAAACTGTTCTGTGACTCTGTAAACCACTCCCATCCCCAGAGCGAGCAGACTAACAGGCCCTCTTTTCTCCAATCTCCTTGGCCACTGTGGCCCACACACAAGTGTCCTTCAGCAGGGGTATTCAGAGGGCTCCGGCTGTACCACAGGGGTCCTTCCACCAGAATTGATCCCCAAAGGAGTCAATTCCAGGGGCACTGCAGCTGAACTGCTGTTGAATCAGATTTACTTTTTGTTATTCTATCATTTATAAAGGAAATAACATTCAAAACACATGACATTATTATTGCAGAGCTGTGTCTCACCTGACTTTTCAGAATCAGTTATTATATTTTAACTGGGTACTCTTCATGCAATACTGTAAGGGATTTCTTTGCAGCACCCTCCAAAGCTATGATTTCAGGTTTAACATTATGGCTTAGCTTCAACTCTCTATGTTTTCTAATGATACCTATATTTAAAAGAAAAAAAAAAACCCACAAGGTAATTGTGTTTCATGCCAGGCCTGGACACCTCAGGGCTTCTGAGCTAACCCAAATTCCCCTGAGACCTCAGGAACAAAATACAGACTTGCAGCTTCCACCTTCCTGTGATGATACCAATTCTGTCACTTTTCAATCACTCTTAAACTGTGGTCACAAATTTGCACCTCTTCAGAGACAAGGAAAACCCTCAGGTCTGGCTGCTGGCCAGGCAGCCATCAGCAGCTGATGGAGCCTGCCCGGAAGCACTGCTCATCCCCAGCAGGGATCTGCCAGCGTTCAGGCACACAAAGCAGCCAGCCGGGATAAAGTCAGCAAGCCAAGGTTTTGATTATGCAATTACTTGTTCAGCTACAACTGCAGGTTTTCCTGCATACTCAGGCTGATAAACATCAAGATTTTTCTGGTGTTGCCTCGCATCCTCAATGATGCAGTCAGAAGTCAGAAGGAAGGCAAATGATATCCAGAAAACCCAGTGGGGAGAGGAGCATTGTGTTGTTGGGTCAGGGACAAGCCACGCAGAGACTTTGGGCTTGGTGTATTCTGCAAACCCAGAATGCCTCTGATGACTGTCACAGCCTGGCACTCCATGCTGCAATGGCACCAAGGCAGTTACAAACTCAAATTTCTCCTGGGAAATCATCTATGCAAGGACAGTTCTATAAAGAGGGCATGAGGGCACTTACAAACCTCCTGTTTAAATGGAAAGGGGTCAAATCCCTGCTGGGTGCAGCTTTTTGGAAAAAAAAAAAAAATTACTTCATAAACCAGTCTCCACCTGAAACTACAGTTTTGTTGTGTCCACAAACAGTGACCACTTTCTGCTCCAGTGAAACATTATTTTTAGTGTGTTTCTGCTCCTGAAGAGGTCAGGGCTTAGCTCTGAACGAGAAAGAGGACCTGAAACATCCTTTGAAAAGCTGTTGATATGTCACCCTGGAATTTAAGAGAAAGGAGGCAGGTTTGTAGAAGAAACATTTTGATACTTTCTAATTTGATACAAGTACCCACCACTTAAGCACATACCTGACTGCGCAGAGCTATTCAACCTTTCTGATTAGCACAGAACTGTAAATAAAACAACAAAAACTGTTTAATCAATTATTACTGCACAAAATGACTGAACTTGGAGACTGAACTGCTACGTGTATTTCACAAAGCTTTTGCTCATTGGTCTTTGAAAGAGCGGGAAGGGAGGAGGGACAACCTGACAGGGTTGGAGAGGCAGAGGATGGAGCCAGGTTTGCTCAGCACAGTGAAGCACCACGGTAACAGAGACTCCAGGGACAGCTCCGAGCAGAAAGCCAGCCAAGTGAGTCACCCAGTCAGGACCAAAGACCTGTCCATACTATTGTAAAGGAGAATTAATACAGTAGGTATGGGGGAAAAGATAAAGCTGTATCAGCATCTCTTTTTCCCATTCAGTGATTTATGTCATTATTGCTTGCTAAAAAATATCCTAATCCCATGGAAATTTACGGGAAAATTCATGCCAGTTAGAAGACAAGATGGCTTTCACTCTCCCACCCCCTGCTCCATGTTCACTCCCCTTCCTGGCACTCTCTAGCAGAGGGCAGGTTGTCCCCAGCAGCCTGGCCATCACTGTCTCATCACCAGAGGCTCGGCCACAGACAACCGGACAGGGACAGAAGGGTTTGGGTGGGAAACAAACCCTGAGAAAAACCAAAATTGCAGGTGCAGCCTCCTGTAAACCATTTCAGCAAATGAATCAACCCCGAGAATCCTTCAGTGCAGCTTCAAGACTCTATTTACTTCTGTTTTCAAAGAACAATTAACTTATTCTACATTGCATTGACAACAAACAAATTGTGTCTTGGATATGAGCAATTGCATGTACAACATGCATGCAAGCTGTGTGCCCACTTGCACCTAGTTCCTATCTAATACTGCTGACAGATATTTATAGCTGTGCCCACACCAGGGCTAGGTCAGCTCTGGAATTTAACAGCTACACTTTAAGGCATTCCTAAACCAATATCANAAAAAAAAAAAACAAGAAGAAAATAAAGAAACTAAATAATATATTACATATTCCCCCACAGAAATAATTTTCCAGCCTTTATGGTTTCATGAACTTGATTCCTTCACATACAGAGTTCTACATGAAGTCTTTAATACAGCAAAAGCTAAAAAGGCCAACTTAATTCACAGCTGCATTGAGAAGATATTAAAATTACACCTAAAAGAGCTATTTTATGCAAGTTTTAGAGACTTGAGAAGTCTCCCTCATTTCCTCCTGTATTCAAGGTTTCCACTGTGAGTTTCAGAGAAACAAGGAAGCATTCCCCCAGAAGTATGACTAACTGAAAAGATCAAATGTAAATGTCTTACAGGAATTCATATAATGTATCTCTTGTGACTTCTCTACTGGAAGCGTATCTGTCTTGGCTCATACCAAATTTACATCCTTATCCACTTCATACAGTGTGCATATTGATAGAAAAGTAACAGAACAAAGTGATTAAGAACAGCATATCTAAATTTTCCAAAGAACTGAATAAATACCTACACTTATTGAAACTAACTGTATTTTAATAAAATGGGAACAAAGTACTACATTGAGTTGGTCAAAACTTTTTGGCTATGAGAATCTCCTGTGATAAACATGATGTGACTGCAAAGATTTTTCTATGAGAAGCTGGAAGATTGGCTAATTCTCTGCTCTTCCACACAGAAAATTCTACTTATAAAAGGTTTTAAATGCAAGTTCAAATCAGCCTTTTGAAAGAAAACTGATTAACTTTTAGATATAAAATGCCATCTCAAATTGAAACATAATAAAAATTCCCATAGAAACCTGCATGTTTTCAAGTTAGCCCTTCCTTTCCTCCCTCAAAAACCAAAAGGTATTTGTTCCCCAGTCTTTTGTAAAGAGAGTGAACCTTGAAACCTCTCTAAGGTCTTAATACTATTTATGCACATAGACAAAAAGCTCTGGCAGTACTCAAGCATTAAATACTAATGTTTCATGGTATGCCTAGCAGAAAAGTCCAATACATATATAAAACAAGATCAACACAGAACGATCCTAGCAACACAGTCTGAACACAGGCAAAGCCCAGAATCAATTTCAGTTTATTTTTATTGGGTGTAATTTATAATATGCTCAGACTCACTATTTATTTCCTCAAGACTTCATAAAAAAAGTGCTGTTCTTTTGATAATCTATACCACATGTTTATTAAAATAGATACAACAGAGTGAAAGGGAAATATAAAACTGTCAGATGATCATTTTTAGTTTCAGGGATATTTTATATGCCATCTCTTAGAACTTCCATTTATGGCTCTCCTTAATGGAGACTTTCAGGGCTGATTTTAACGTGTTAAGTGGCAATTCCACTGGTTTGTTACTGCAATGCTTTCTTTATGACCTGTCCTCATACATCACCTAGATCTGGCTTATTTATACAGACAGCTGTTTGCTGAACAACAGGGAGCTTCTTAAAACTAGTTGCTTTCACTTGCATTCTTCCTGTATTGGATTGTTATTTGCTTTTATGACCGTTTTTGGCTTGACACTTCTCCAGCATTTCACAAACATAAAGAAGACTGAAGTTACCATGAGGATTTTTACCTCTTTTAAGACAGGAATAGAGATTTCCTCCCCAGAGCTAGATGAGAGCTGCATCTTACAAACATCCCAAGAGCATCAGCCTGCAACCCAACCACTGTTCCTGCAAAAAAAAGGGTAACAAAAGCCATGAGAGCAACAGTAGCATCAAGCTTATTAGTTGAGAATTAGTTGAGATTAGTTGAGTCCCTGCAGCACCTTTAGGTCTTTCATCAGGTTTAAGTGTTGCTTGTGTCACTCCTCACCATTGTGCTCAGAACTCCAAAAATTTGGGCTATATTAACTGCTTGACTGGCCATTTACCTAAGCTTCTAAAATCTCGAAGAGTTTAATTTGGGCAAACCACAGTAATAACACCTGTGCTCTTAAGGAAGAGCCTGTTGTCATCATCTAAATCATTCCAGCTTAAAGCTCGCTTCCCTTCTCTTGCATAAGCACATCTTCCTGACTTTAGGAACAGAGCTCACAAACAGCCACATCCCCAGCCCTGGAAAAGTCTTCCCAGTGGTGAGATACAGAGTAAGAATCACAGAACAGTCAAGGCTGGAAGGGACCACAGGTGGAGTATCTGGTCCAACCTTCCTCCTTAAGCAGGATCTCCCTAGAGCACATTGCACAGGGTTACACTCAGACTGTTCCTGAATATCTCCAGTGAGGGAGACTCCACAACCTCCCCAGTGTTGAGCTAGGACAGCCCCCCACAACATGCTAAAAGCAGAGAGACCCAATGGTTAGCAGGCATCAGCTCAGCCCCTCCAGACCTGGCAAAGCCCCAGCAGCCTAAAGCTGCCACGCTGGCCCTAAGCACATATGAAGGTCAAGCACCAAACAAGGAATACCTGTTGATGGGACTGTTCATTACAGATGTATATAAATACATCTTATGGTCTGTGTGTCTCTGCCCAAGTATATATTTATGTGGTAGGAATCCTGCTGGGTCTCTGCAGACACTTCTCCATCCCAGCCACCCATCACTGATGGAGGAGGAGACTGGGCACCAGGAAAGTCTATCACTGCATGAGACAGGACACACAGGTTAAAAGGGACATGTAGTTACCAAGAATAATGTATTCTTTGGAAAACAACTGCAATTTGGAAACCTTTTTTTCTGTTCAAGCATCCTCCACAAAAAAAACCCCAAAAACAACAACAAAAAAACCCAAACAAAACAAAACACACACACAAAAAACCCCTAATAAAAATCCCCCAAACCAGACAAAATAAATCAAAGAAAAAAAAAACCAAACCCTCACAAAGAAATCAAGCCACAAGTACTGAAGGCAAATCCTGCTCATCTTATTCCTGGAAAATACTTCTTAACATCTACTACTTAAATACCTCCTTTGGCTTCACATCAGCAAGAGAAGGATCCTTCTGGCTTCTACCTGGGAAGAGTAAGACCAAAGGGAAGCTGCCTGCTATAAGGGAAATCACATCTGCCATGACAATCCTGCCAGTCCTTCTGCTAGCTTTGTCTTTCCAGGCTCTTTCATAGGGGCTAAAGCCCAAAGTCCAGGATAAACAGATTAAAATTTCACTGAGTTAAAACTATCAGCTTAAAGCAGCCTCATAAGATACATGCTAGATAACTCTAAACCTCTCCAGCATCTTCACACAGCTGTCTCTTGCTCCCCTTGCAGAATCAGAGCCAATGGCACTTTAAACATGTCAGTAGAATAAATCATCCTGGAAACAGTTATTCTTGAAATAATTCAGACTAAAGTGGAAATATGTTATTTCCATGGTGTAGCTTTTCCATGCTCTCTCATAACTTCTTGATTATGTTAAAAGCCAAAATAGGTACTGCTCCAGCTCTATATGCCTATGGCAAATGGAAGATAAAGTTTAACTAATGGTCCCATTTCCCTGAAAGGGCACATGAGGTTCATAAATATTCCCAAGAGGTCATGTTACCGGTTGAAGCAAATCAGGTAAGTTGTGTCTCCTTTGCCAGAAAAGAATTTATATTCTGATACTGGGTTTTTATATTTTATTTTTGTTATGATATATTTCTAGCTTTCTGATACTTGGGGAAAAGAAAAAAAATAAATCTGTTTCTCAGGTACTTACACCATACTAGGAATTTACCGATTTTCAGTCTGCCATTAAAGTGACCAGAAGCTGTTCATATAGATGCACACACACACGTTACTCACCTGTGTGCTGCCTTGAAGCTGCCTCATTGCTCAAATACATGTCATCTTCAGAAGGAACTATCCCAGAGCAGAGAGGAATAAATAGCCACAGCTTTAGTTCTGATGACTTCTAGAGCTGTGCCAAGAAGCACAACTTCCAACAGTTCAGCAAAAACCTGCGTATCATTTTTAGGAGTGTGCTGTATGTTAATAATTTCTAATCAGAGACAGTTTTTCTACATCTACTTTCCTGGCTCATTTCCCTACAATTAAAAACTCCATTCTACCCAACAGTACAATACAGATGTGCTGCTTTGGCAGTGACCTACTTTGTTGTGCCCTTAGCATATGTGCAACAAAGCTGTAACCAGTTCAGTAGTTCAGGTTCTAGACAGACAAAATTAAAGCCAGACTGTAACAGAAGTGTACAGGAGCAGTCAGAAATCTGTATCTGCCAAAGAGTTATGTGGAAATTACATCCCTTAATTGAATTTATGTTAAGGAACAAACTCAACCTAACAGTGCGGCAATATCTAGTGTTGAAGAAATCTGATGAACTAGTCACAGCTGATTAAACCCTTTTTAAGCAAGTTTATTAACTTATGTTCTGGAAAAAAATATGTTTTGATTGCTAATTGGATGATGAACTAACCAATTCTGTCTTTTCCCAACATCGCCCACAAGCAAACTTTTGTGTCCTAGTTCATTACTCAATGTTGCTGGACTCCGAGATTTTGCAAGATGCTGGATGTCATAATTTCAATTAATCCTCTCTCCCAGAAGTGAAAGGTAAAGAAGGCTGAGCTATTAACCATCTTTTAAAGCACAGAGATATGGTCTCATAGCACAGCTTTCCTGGTCCTGCAAAATAGCAGCTGACACACTTATTTAAGAGCATGAAGGAGGCTCACAACACACCTTCCATCCAACATGTAGCATGAATGACAAGTAGCACTCCGTGCTTTCTACATACTTTGTAGTTTCTCACAGACTTCTCTAGCCCAAAATCAGCCACGTCTCACCTTGAACATCTTCAAACTGTCTCCTTGATTGCAGAAACACTCCTCAAGGCATGTAACCAAATGCTGTCACTCCCCTGATGTTCCTTCCCATCTTTTCAACAAACTTTGCGTCTCTGCCAAAACAAGTCAATTTATTCCTCCTATTCCAAGACTTAACTCTTTCCCAATCTGCCATAACAGTACAGTCTCTCCCTGACTGCTCTAAGAACAATGTCCTGGTAAAGACCCTTAGCACCTTATGCTGGCAGAAGTGTTTTTCTCTGCTCGACAGTTTAAAGTTTGGAGAGGTGACATAGTTGAGTGACGTCCACACCAGCTACAGCTGCTATAGTGACACCAGTGTGGGGCTGGGAGGGACTAAAAGAACCTGGCTCACCTCTACCCACCATGCCAAGGCCAGCAAAGCTGTGTTCTATGGGCTACTCACAAACTCTATATGATAAGTAGCTAAAGGACTGCAGCACATTCTAGAAATTCTGCTACCATCCCTTCTTCATCAACAATTTTTCTGAGATGCTTGAGGAATTGCTTCAGACTTGGAAAGCCAGAGTCTTCCGTGCTGTACTGGGACAGTTTTGATCCCATCACATTTTGTTCACTTATGCTATTGCTCTCTTGAACTACTGTTTCCTCCAATTTCCCTTCTACTGAAGTAGTGGTACCAACTCTAACAAGTAGCCATGGCAACATAATCTTGCAGAATAAAGGACAAAATAATCCTATGATCAGAAATCTAAATTAGAAAAACGGAATGGAAATAATGTGTTCTTAAAGCCCGTAAGCAGACTGACTACTGTACAGGTTACAAATAGAGAAAGCTCTCCAATACTTACGAACTCTAAATGAACAAAAACAGATGCTATACTTACAGCCACATTTACAGATACATTAGTACCAGGGCAAGTTCCACAACATGGATTATAAAAACAGTGAGATTAAGAAAATAAAAGAAAGTTAAAATTCATTCCCAGCTTACACCTGAAACCATCAATCTATTGGAATCAGCACCTGAGCTGGGCTGTCCCAAATCTAAACTGGTTTGAATTCTGGGCACTCCTCATCAGCTCCCTCAGGACAGATATGCAGCGAGCGTCTCTGACCCAAACCCAGTGGGCAGCAAGGGTGGGAAGAGGCCAGTGCCCTCAGCATCACCTGTATGAAAATGCTGTCCTGAGAGGGTGGAAATGGCCTTCAGTGAAAAGACACCTGCCCCAGCAAAATTAGGATACAAACATTGTTTTATTAAACACAGCAGAAGCCTTCAGCCTTCAATTTTACTCCGATGGTTTAAAGATTCTTTAAAGAGTTATACCAAGATTTAAATTTAACTTCCACTAACAAGTTACTGCTGGGATTTTAAAATATGTTTTTTTCTTTTCTAATGATACTTAACATGTATAATCTGTATGTGCAATTGAATCCCAGGTCTGTAGACATATTTAATCTTCTAAGCACCCTTAAGGAGATGGCAGTAAGTAGCTTCTATAGGGTTTGTATATAATTTACAGGGTAGGTGGGTTGACAGGGTACCCTGTACTTGGTCCAAATAAATACAGGAATGTGTTGCCCACAACTGCCTTATTTTCTTTAGAGTAACCGAGACAGAGGACTCATGTAAGAATTACTGCAAAGATGATCTACTGATTTTTATCTTTGAAAGGTGATACAGGCTGTCTGGACTGCTAAATTAGCCTGTAATCTAATCTAATCAATGAAAAACACATCAAGTGTTGTCACTCAACCTTCCCCATCAGCTGCAGGCAGCTGAAACAATCTAAACTGAGATTCTCAGGAACTGCTTAGACCTGGAACTCTTAGAGTAAGATTACCTGCTCCTTTCCCTTTCAATTTCACTTTCAAACTGATGTGTGCCAAGGGCAGCTACATGAGCCATGAAATGTACAGCTTCTAAATATAAGGCATTTCCCTAACTGCATATTTGCTGCTACAAACACTACCCTCCAAAAAAAAAAAAAAAAAAAAAAAGTTTTTTGTCCATACATATACTGGAAATTTAAAGAATAACTATGCATACAATTCACAGTCACTGAGATTTACAGCCTTGACCTGACTGTAGTAACTAGTTATGTCACACACACACTTATTAAGTGCCCTGGGCCTCATTTTTCCTCTATACTTGCAGGAGACACACTTTTTGCATAAATACTGTATTTTGTTATCCCTCAGAAATCTCCTGTTGTCACTGCTTTACTGAGAGAAACACAAAAACATAGATAAAATCAAAAACTACAGCCAACAAGAAGCCCATACCTATTTTACACTATTTCAACCTGTAATTCACACAGATAGGATTGCTTTGCTTCACCCAGAGAAAATTTGAAAAGCATAGGAAGCGGAGAACCCTTACAATTCTTACAGAAATACTGTTTGGAAAATAATACATGTCACTACAGTACAAACTGCATCGTGCTTATTCTTACATCGCTTCAAAGCTGAGTATTAGTCCCAAGAAAGTCACAGAAGATGACTACAGGCTACTACCCATATGCTAAGACTCACTATGCAGGGGGCTGCCTCTCTGTGGGAAATTTATGCAAACCCAGGGAGGCTACCAAAGCCACTTCTCCATGGACCTTGCAATTGTGTTAACTGGGAATCATTCAAAACCAGTAAAACCCTAACAACACTAAGAAGATGCTCCTTTTCCCACCACATACTCTCCACCGCCATCATTACTAGCTCACCCACACACATTAAACAAGTTAGGGAAAAATACCCTGCAGAAAGATAGCAAAATTCAATACTGCATTTTTTTTTCTTCGCATCCCAATACAGCATCATGCAGGGGGGTCCTGTTTGACATTAGCATAGGCTACCTCAAGCTTTCATTTTTTTCACTGAACACATAGAGAATACAAGTAAAGCACAACCAGCTTGGTTGCAGAGCACGCCAGGGGACTGCTCTTATCCAGGATGCTTTGACAAAAACAAACACCTTTGGTGTCTTGAGAGTCACTTGAATGTAATGTGCTTCACACAGCACAAGGGACTGCTTGATTTTCCAAAGTGCTTATTTAAGAAGCCCAAATTTAACAGAAACACAAGGAAATTATATGCACAAACAATAGCTGTCAGGATAATTTTAGCTTCCTTCCACACCTGCAAATATGTATTGTACAAGGAAGCTGCCTTGTCTCTCACATAAGGAAATTCTCTCTGCTCCTGAATGCTGGTGAGAAGCTCCATCCCGCTGTTCTGAACACCTGAGAAGCCACCGGGGGCTGACAAGCCCAATGTCAGGCCAACCCCCACTCCTGCTCCCTCTGCCTGCTTTGCTCCCCACATCCAGGCTGTGATGAAAAGCTCACAGGAAATTAAATCCTGCAGGCAGAAGCGGTCCATCCCTGCAGATGAGGAGAAAGAATGATTTCTAAGGGCTCCAGTCCTTCCTCCTCATCACCTTCCTCTCTTCTTGAACTTTCTGCCTTACAGCTCCTCTTAAGGCAGTATCACCTGTTGCCTTATTTCCCTTCCATTTATCAATTTTTACTGGATTTAAGGCACCATGGCCAACTACACAGACCACACCTACAAGAAGGAACTTTAGCTTAGTATGTGACTTATACAAGTGACAGGGATGGAAAATGAGAAGACAGAACAACCCAGCATGGCTATTAAATTTGTTAGAGTATGACCTCTCCTACCAGGCTTTACAGTTTTGCCCCCCCAACCAGCACCTCGACCCTTCAGCAAATCTCTTTCCACCAGCACGGAGACAGTGATCAATGCAGGAAAAGGGGCAAGTCTTAAAATGAAGCATTGCCTGATCCCTTCTCTTCGCAGACCTTCCTCCTCCTGCCACCCACCTGGGTGCCAGTCCTGCCTCCCACACAGGGTGCAGAGGCCTGGGGAGGGATTTTCCACTCCCTTCCTCCCTGCACAGGAATGCAGGAGAGACTACAGTTTAGTGCTGAGCTGGTAAATGCCTCATTTCACTGAGCAAGCAGTTTTAGGCAGGACACTATATAACAGGCAGGCCCCAGCACTGTGATATTCAGTGTATTGAGCCACATCTTCCCTGCCATAACCTCTAGAAAATACTCAACAATAAGCCCCTTTTCAGGAATGCACAATGCATTGGGCAGTACTCAGAGCCCTGCTGCACCATGAAATGTGTTTCTTGTGCTTTACACCTTGCCATGCCCTTTGCAAATTCAGCTTTCCTGGGCTGGAAGTCACAAACAAATCTTAGAATCTCTCTAAAATGTAAATCTTACATTTTGACCCTGGAAACGTATACTGGCTTTCCTCAGTGAATTGGAGAAAGAGTTTAAAGAGGAGTTCACAAGGGTCTTGCCCTGCCCTATCACAGACTGCTTTTTGCCATAAATAACTCTCTAAGAGTCAGGAAATCGCAAAATCCTACTGTCTGTAAGGAAAGGAAAATCAAGTGTTGTCCTTCTATACTTTAAAGAGCAAAAAGAACTTTTGGATTTTCCTTCCTTTAGTCATAAAAGTATACCATTTTCATCTGCTGCTGAAGAATGAGCTTCAAAGTGGGCAATAGAATCACAGAAAATTGTTCTAAGCTGCCTGTTTTCACAAGCCATTCACGTGCAGTGGGTCTCCGCTGAAGGGAACAGCCCTCCCAGGCAATGCTGGAGCCGACTCTCGGTTTGGCTACTCTGCTGAAGTAGCAACAAAATACTAAAGGACAAAATACTATGAAGTAGGACAAAATACTGAGTGCAGTGTCAGAATATTTTAACTCTACATAAAGATCACTACTGAAATACACTCCCGTTTTGCAAATTACAAATTCAATTGCAGAAACAACTACTGAGGCACCTCCACACGGAGCAAAGAAATGCAAGACAGCTGCGATGTCAAAATGAGTGAAGGAGGGTGCTTAGAGTCCCCACTGAAACGGCTTCATCTTCACTCCCGGCCAAAGAAAACTGAGGGGATTTTAAGGCTGGCGCAGCAACATCGTGCTCAGGTGCAGCTGCTGCAGGCACTACACAGACGGAGGGAGACTCTTGCAAGCACTATATACATTACTCATTAGGTCACAGCAAAGCTCAGCCACTACCTGGCCTGCACCCCTGAAAGCCCTTAAACTGCATAAACAAATTAGTGATAAAATTTAGATGCAACAGCCTCGCTTCAGACCACCCAGAGAAGTTCATATTAATACTTCAGAAGTGTATCTGTCATCAATTCAGCTGCAATGAGGGAAGACAAGACGCACTTTGGTCCTGCAGGTATTGCAGGGCACAGAGGGAGAGAAGACACAATTGTCCTCAGCTTCTTAAATCCTCACGGAGCACTAACTCCTCCAGTTTCCACTGTCACAGGAACAGTGAGACAAAAGAGAAACAAAAGAGTTTCTCAGCACACACTACTGTGGAATACATTTCTCACCTTCTCTCCCTTTCAAACTTTTTCTCTAACTTTATGGCATAGTTGGCTGCTCACGGCTGATCCTCAGTTCAACCTCTCCGCCAGCAGCAGCACCTCAAAATAACCACCAAAAAAACCACACGTGAAGAAATAGGCGGTACCGAAAGGGCTACAGGTACAGCGAGGTGGGAGCGCCCGCGGCTCGCGGGAAAGCGATGGCACAGGGGAGGCAGCGCTGCAGCATGCCTCAAATGCCATTGACCTCCGGTTAAATGAACTTGTGGGCAAATATGTAATCACTTTATCACACACACGCCAAGGGCAGTTCTGAAGCTGTTCATTCTCTCAGGTGGGGCAAGTAAACTAGTCCTTGGGAAAAGACAGGGGTTAAACGTTTGTGCACGCCTCTCTCCTCATGAACTCGTGCTCTGGGGAACCTGGCTCTGCATTTCTACTTGCTTCCCCCAACATCCGTCCCGTTCTGGGGGGACAACCTCCCTCCACGTCTCCTCCACGCACACCAGTGTCTGCTCCTTTCTCTGAGGTCAATTTCTAAGGCTACTTATACAAAACTATTTCAGTCACCCTTGAGAAAGGAAAAGGCGCTGCTTTGCAAGGACGGCTAATGAGTCCGTGAGGCACCGCCAGCTTCATTTAAACCGCTTTGCCCCCACCCCCATCCCTGATCGGGAGTAGGGTGGTGCAAGGAGGAACTGGAGAGAGGGTGGTGTCGGGCGTTTCGAGATGACTAGGGCAAAGTCACCCAAGCCATTCCCTTAATGCCAGGGGAGGAGGGGGATTCTTTTACTTCTTTAACCCCTCCTCTAATAGTACCCAACTCTCCCCACCTTTCTTGGGCTGAAAAGATGTGAAAACGTCCTGACGGCAGATCCAGAAGATCCCTCACCCTGCAGGAGGCTCTGTCAGGCTCCCACCAGGAGTCTCAGCCCGGGAGCAGACCCGCCGCCGCGACCAGACGGGGCTGCGGAGCCTCCACCGACCGCGCACGGACGGGGCTGTGGGGTCTGCGCCGGCGGACACGAGGGCGCAGAGTTCAAGCCCGGCTCCCCGGCATCCCGCTCGTCCCTTCCCGAGGGGCTGTATCCATAACACACGCCGTCGAGGGTCCCGGCGCGGAATACAGGGTGTGAACTCTCCGCGCTGGAAAGACGCCCGGAGGAGCATGATGATGCGCGGGGTCACCCCTCGCCCCCGGCTCGGCTCCGCCGCCTCTCGGGCAGCCGCCCCGCCCCAGAGCCCCCCGCTCCGGGGCACACCACCGCCGCTCCCCTACCTTCCAGCAGCACCTCCTTGCCGGCCCGTTTGAGCGCCTGCACCGCCTCGTCGTGAGTGGCATCCCGCAGGTCGGTGCCGTTCACGGCCAGGATGGCATCGCCCACGTAGAGAGCCTGGGTCTGATCGGCCGCCAGCCCCTTGAAGATCTTGCTGATAAGGATGGGCATCTTGTTCTCCTTGCCCCCCTTGATGCTGATGCCCAGTCCGCCCAGCTCCTGCTTCAGCACCTTCACGCACCGCTTCTTGTTGGAGATGGCCTCGGGCACCTGCTCGGG
>WAAG01009917.1:0-49320 GCA_013390105.1 Tichodroma muraria | reverse complement strand
GCCGCGGCCGCCCCCCCGGGGCCGCGCCGGGGCGGGCGCACCTGGCGGCACCGCCCGCGGGCGGAGTGGGACGGGGGCGTCCGCCCCTCCCGCGGGGACACGGCGTGGGACACCCCTCGGGACCCCCCTCGCTGAGCCGCGGCTCCCTTCGAGCCGGGGCTGTGATGGCATCTGGCGCTGCAGGGGTCCCGCCCGAGCGGCGGTGCCAGCCCCGGCAGCTGCCGTCTGCAGCGGGGTGTAGCGGGGAGCTCAAGGAAACCAACGGCGGGGAAGAGATAGGGAATACCCTACTGGTTTTTTCCAAGGGATTTTTCTACAAAGTGAATTAAAACTAACGGGTGGCCCTAAGATACTTAAATTCCTCTTGTATGGAAGTAGAATACGAGTCATTTCACGGCTTTGTGGAATGGAGGCATTAAGTGCTTGCGGAGGATACTTTTGCACATTTTGTAATTGTTTTCTATGCCCTTTGATTACAAATGTTAAAGACTCGTAGGGGCTACATGTCCCATTTTGCAGTTTTTCCCGTACTCCCCTCCTAGGAAACCATAGGTGGCTGACAAGGGGCCTGAAGCTCCAGCTCGGGTATCAGAGAAGGCAACGCTTTCACATTGCCTTTTGGAAATGTCCCCAGCAGGCCTGGAGGTGCTCCCCCACAGCATCTACAGACAGGAAGCACTTCCAGGACTGCCTTTGTTCCTGCTCATTGCAGAGCAGCTCTGCCTCCTTCCCAATCTGGAATGAAAACTCCAGTGGTTCTGGACCATTTGGTGTATGTAGAGACAACAGTTTGTGGAGGTTGGGATAGCCAGAGAAGTTATTAGTCATAGTCATTTTGGCCATGTGAGTCATGTGGCTCCCTAAGTGTCGAATCTTGCCCTTTTTTAAAGTGATGCCATTCATTTCTGACACTGGGGGTTTGCTTCCAGGTACACACACGTGCCCCAGGTTAATGTGGGCTTGGCAACTTGGGACTCACTTCTCAGCATGCAGTGGGACCTATATCTGGGATCATCCTCAAACAAGCCTGTCTTGGTTTAGTAGGGTTTCTCAGACCATGCTGCTTGTACTATGCTACACAAAACACTTTCCCTTCCCTCCGAAAGGAAGGCGAAGGAGGCCTCTACCGTAGTTCATCTGTAGCCTCATCCAGACGACACTCGGGTCCCTCCTCCGTGGTAGGCATGCAACCCTGCACCCATGGAGAGTGAGAATCCACAGGTGATGGGTTATTCAAGGATAATGAGTGGGTGGAGAAAAAGCAGACAGAAGACCCATCTCTTCATTTCTCATGTTAATCAATGCAAGGTGAAAAGCTATAATTAAGTTTTCAGGGCTGTGAATCCAGAGTGAAAAGAAGCATGTCCCGCTAAACCTGAACAAGGCACCTAATCCCTATACAGGAGGAGGCTGCAACACACCCTTTTCTCCAGCTGATTCTTCCCTTGCTGATTTAGGTAGCTCATGTACAATACCCTGAATATTTGGGTTGGTGGGTTTTTGTAGATTCCATTCCCGGGTGCAAAGCATAGTAAATGGATGTGCTCCTTTGGTTCCAGCAGCTTTATGTAGGTGAGAGAAGGATGGGAGGGAAAGGACAGGCTTGCAAAAATGAGGTGTTACAGTGCCAGTTGTCGAAGCACTCACATTCCTGTGTAGCTTCAAGCCCGAGTGTCCAGGCGAAGTTATAAAATCAGACATCTGTTTCCCAAGCAATCTAAACTCCTACCAATTATTTCATGTTTCTTCTTCATGAATTAATAAAGGATCATTGCTGCTTCTAATGGAAATGTATCTTTTTAAAATAGTTTCAGAAAATTTACAAGGAAGAGATATTCAGGTGGTTTCTGTCCTGTTGTGCAAAGGTAATAGAGAAAGGAAAGTAAATGTTTAATGCCTCACGCTTCTTTGGCACACTGTGTGTTTGGGCCATGTTTGCTGAGTGTGTCTGGTGCTCCAGTGGGATTCCCATGGAACTCTCTCATATAGACAGTTGCACTGCGTGTATCTGAGAGCTGTGCTTGTTCCAGCTATTTTCCTTTCCCATTCCAACAGAGGTAAATAATAAAGTTTCCCAGGGCCAGTATCTGAGATATGGATCCCTGGTACAAAAAGGACTTCATAGCAGCCTTCACTGCTTCCTCCTCCCCCTTTCTGACCACCTTGGATCTGTAAAGAAAACAGAGGTGGTGTTTTAGTCTTGAAAATAAAGGTAAAGATAGTGTAAGAGAAGCTAAGGCACAGGCTTGAGGCAAACAGTGTCCCAGATTGTCTTTCCTCCTGGAGACACTGCAGTTGATACTTGATGTCTGTGTTCCCTGTCCTGGGAGTGCAGGCTCATAATTATGTTTGTGTGCCCTGAGTCTTTGTGTACCCCAAGAGCAACTTCGGGTGAACTGAGGATGATAAAGAAAAGGTGTCTTGAGACTTCTCTGCTGATACCCCTGCCAACATTACTGTCCTTTGTCCTGCCTTAGGTCTGCCAGTCACACCTGCAGTGTGATTTCTGAAATTCAGATTTATGCAGCAGGAGCAGAAAGAGAAGATAAAAACAGGTGCTTAATTGGGTGTTCAGCTATTGGATGTCTGGGTTTGCCACAGATAAAATTGATATTCCAAAGTCAGCTGCTGGTCCCTAATGGTTTCCAGGGGATAGCAGAAAGCAAATTCCTAATTTCAACTACAAACTTTCCCTGACAGTGTTGTTTCTGGCAGCATCTGTAATTACTCACACTGCAATTGCAGTGTTCAGTGTGACTCTCTGCAAGGATGCCGGGATGTGCAAAGCACTCGATACTGCCAAGCTTCCATCTCTAATTATTAGAAAGCTGTTCAGCACAGACAAAGCTTAGCAAAACTCTCTCTCCATCAGTTGTCCTGCTGAAAGGGTTTTCTGTGAAGATGGAGTCTTTCACACAAGCCAAGTAATAATTTTTTGATTATTATATTTTAGCAGTGCTTAGATGCTTGAACTAGATTAGTGTCCCTTTCACTCCTGCTGTATAAACAAATTGTTAGGCAAGATAATGCTAATAGCTGCTGTTGAGCTGCAGGGGCCTATGGGCTCAGCTAAAGTCAAGGGCCTAAATGGAAGAAGCAGTTCAGTGAACTGGAAGAAGTCAGGGCATTGAAAAACACAGAAGCTGCTTCCCAGGACCAGGAACACTGAAGCATGTCCAGGTCATAAAGTGCAGCAGTGATGTCTGAGGAACTGCCTGGGTGTCCAAACAAGATCAAGGCATTTGGAGTCCGTGCATGCATGCAAGAACAAAAACACAAGAAAAACTCTGCAGAAAGGGTTGTGGGTATGGCACTGGGGATGTTCTTGAGGCTCAGCTTCACTATAGAGGACACTGGAGACAGAATGAGGACACTGCCTTTATTGTTTTTTTCCCCTCTCTTTTCAGGCAAAGAGATCAGTGTTCACGTCTTGTAAATAAACTGTCTTCCTGATAGCAAAATCATTGCAAGGCCACATAAGTAAGATCACCACTCAGTGGTGCAGGGAATATAGCTCCCATTCCCCTCTCAGGCAGAGAAGGTAAGGACACAAGAAAGCCTTTATATAGCTGTGGCTTCTTTATGACTGTCTCTGCTTTTCTATAGCAGAGGTGTAATTTTTGAAGGACTTCTGTGACATGCTCAAACATATCTTGTTTTTATCTTATTTTTCTTCCTTTTTGCATTATCAGTGTTACAACAGCTCAAAGCCAGCTCAGCCAAAACTGCTTTAAATTGGAAACAACAGGATTGTGCTCCTTGAACATGTTTCAGATGACAGAGGTTGGACAAAATCAGGTCTGGATAATGACGTTCCCATCTTGTTACCCTGACACCGACCAGCTCAGCAGACGGATCTGGATAGGAAGGAAGTCCAGTGTCAGAAGGCCAGTGCTGGAAACCCGACAAGTAATGAGAAAGCTGGAAGGGAGTTCAGCTCCTTCAGTGATCCCAAACACTGCAGCAGCCAAGTTTGAGTTCTTTTCTGAGGAACATGCCTGAACTACTCATTCCCCCATGGCAGCCCCTCCTATGTCTATGCCTGATGGGATGCAGCAGGGCAATGCTGGATGCATCTCCAGTGCTGATGCAGATGTCCCTGTTGCATCGTGGGGGGATGTCACGTGTGGCCTGTCATGCCTTCCAACAGGCACTGCTGGTGCACGGCAGGCAGCCCACCTAATCCCCAGGAGTAAACCTCCCTTCCTCAGTGCTGAGAGCGCCTGTTGGCTTTAAAGTCAGCATTCAGTAATCATTGCTCATTGGTGCTGGTGGGGTTTATGAAGATGTCAAGAATGCCTGAAGGTCTTCATAACCTGGAGGTTGCGTTATGGTTTGTTTTCCAAATTACAAAAGAACTTTTCTTTTCCTAGTTTGAAGCTATCCAGGTTTTTCCACACATCATGGCATCTGAATATAAAAATGCACGCATAACTGCTTGCCAGAAAATGCTTTATGCATTCGGTTTTTCAAAGCAGGAACCTACTTGTGTGTACATGAAAGAAGTATGTGTGTGAAATCCATATGTACACCTACCTGAGTCACATGTTAACTAGGAAACTGAACAAATATTCCCACAGCCATGGAGTTATGGGCCAGGATGCAAATGAACATCTCCTTGCTGCAAATACAACTCTGGCACAAGTTAATGCAGAAGCAAGTGCCAGAAGTGTTCACGTTTTTTGTGCACACAGATCTGAGTCTAGTTCTTTCTACCATTAAAATTACTTTAAAATAGACAGGATCAAGCTCAGAACTCTAGAAATGTTTGCCTTGGCTTCAAGGAATTTTATGGAAGAACTAAATGCAGAAGACTCTGAAAATAAAGTTTCATAGCTACACTGTTTACACTATAGCAGAGTTTTTCCTGGGTTTGTGTCTTTCACTTGCTTTGCAGATCTCTCTCAGTGCATTAGTTTCTTAACTTTTTCATTCCAAGTTACTTTGATCCTGCAGTTTCTTGAATTAGTTTTTTATCTCTTGCATACCGATCTCTCTCCACTCTGTAAGCTAAGCCCAGCATGTTTTAAATGCCAGGATCAGAGGTTTGCATTGCAGTAATTCTTGAACATACAATAAATAATGAAAAAGGTAGGGGAACTCCAGATATCATCCAACATATTTCAGCTCTGGTTTTCATTTTCATCAGAAAGATGTTAATCTGGTTGGGCGTTAAAACAACAAAAGCATTTTTTACCATCTTTTTCTTTCCTCTTGGTCTGAACCTTTTTTAATATTGTAGAGGTGAGATGTGTCATGTGTTACAACCATGTGACTCTAACCCGACAGCCCAGTGACTTCATGCCCATGTCATCAACCTGTCAAATCCTTTACACTCCTCAAGTGTCACTTGGAGGTGCCCCACCTTCCACTCCTCTCCTGTCATGGTGCCTGTGAAACACACTGTCCACAAGGTCTTTGGACTTTTCCTGCCCTGGGATCCCCTCTGGTATTCACTTCTCCTGTGGTATTCACCAGACATTGATGCCTGCAGCCTGCTGCCCACAGGAGGAGAGAAGCTGGCTGCTATGCAGGTGCCAGAAGTGTTTGTTTTCTTTGTGCAAAGTAGTTCAGCTAGAAAAGCTAGTTTTCTCCAGCTGTATCCTCTCACAGGTGAAATAAGGTCATTGTCCCTCCTTCCATGCAACTTCCAAGGCTGTAAATCAACCTATTACAGTGGTGAGAAATGGAGACGGTTTGTTCGGACAGAAGGAAAATGAAGAGAGGAGTTTGTACTCTGGAAACAGGCTATTCTCCAAGATTGGTCCTGCAGAGATGATGCTGAGCTCATACTGTGACTTCAGCAGGAATTTGTCTCCCAAGATCCAAGAGAAGAAAGTGTCATGGCCCTCCTGGTCACCAAAGAAGAGCTCTCTAGGAGCGCTCCAGGACCTGAGCAAGGCTCCCTTACCTGCCTGTCCTTGCTTGGAGTAGCAAGGATAAAAGGATAAAGGATAAATCAAGGATAAATCTTGATACTCCAAGTAGGAGAGGTTCTCTGTGCTTCAGAAACACCTTACTGTCTCACTGTCACCACCAGAGAGGGCAAGGAGCCCAGGCAGCACCTTTGAGCTCTGCACCATGGCAGTGAATGTGAGCTGCAAACCCGAAACTGGGTTCTTGCTCCCTCCCACAGCAGGGCAGGACCTGTTCAGAGGGGAAGAAGAGGATTTCCCGAGAAACACCCTGTGCTGCACAGAATGCCTTCTCCACCAAGGGATGAGAGAGTACAGAACAGTCACTGGAATGGTCACCTCCAGGTCTTCCATAACACTATTACATTATTTTGCATGTGTGTGTGGCATTGCCTTTTTTTGTTCATTTGTTTCACTTTTGAGCTCTGCAATGGCTGAGTTGCATCTCTTGCTTCAGGTGATATCTGTGCTAGTTGTCTTTTCACAGCTTTGTAAACCAGGTGTAAGTCTAGGGAGGGCAAGGAAACACTGATCTCAGAGAAATGAGAATCAGCCTCACTATATTTTTTATTCTTGGATGGTTCTCTTGTGGTCTAGAAATAAGACACGAAGGGTCTACAGTTAATTCCGATGGGAATCATCACATTTGGGGGATTAATGACAGACCAAATTATGAGGCAATCCTGGGAGGGAAATGTTGAAAGCTTGTTCTTATTTTAGTGTAAACTCTCTGAGTTAGCTTTCCTTTCCGTTGTCAGTAATCACCTGAAAGAAATGTAGGGGCAGACTCAAGCAAGGCAGGGCACACACAGTAGATCTATTCACTGCTACAACTGTCAAAAGGACCACAGTTCTTTGTTAAATCAGATACTTCTATCAGAGGTAAACCCACCATATTTACAAATCATGGAAAAAGTTTCTTCAAATTCCATTTTAAGAAACTGTGAAGGTATTTGACACTGAAATCTTAGTGGCACTGATTATGTGACATTTAAGCATCCTTTGTTAATCTCACCTGTTGCACAATGCATTCTAGGACAGATGTTTGAGCCTTTTTCCCATCTGCCTGACAGATTCATCAAGCAAAGTTTTTGGTTGGTTGTGGATTGCCTTTATGTCAATATCTTTCTGTGTATAAGCCCTGGCCTGCAAGCTCTGACAGCCACTGTTGATGGACAAACCCTTGTTTTGTGTCCTAGTTCTCTATTCATTAATGGATACAATAATACCGAATTTCTTTCTAAAGCACCTTAATTTTCTTTAATCGAAATTATCATGTGAGTTACACAATGACATTTCTCAATATTCAGGATGAAATTAAAAGGTGAAAAAGTCACAGAGGATGCAGTAACCTCTAGATGTAATCTCTTCTTCACCACCCAGTGCTGCCAAACCACATCCCCTTTAGCTCTTCCACACTGTGCACACTCTTGGTAGTATGATAAGTGAACAGGCTACCCTACCCTACCCTACCCTACCCTGCCCTTTCTGTGTTCCCATCACTGTGGCCACTGCCACTGCTTCTGCCCAAAGAGCCTACCTAGATGGAAAGCTCTTGGTGGGTGGAGCTTTTTAGTTCATGACTAGTAGATATGACATACTAACCAGATTTATTTTTGTATATTAACCCAGAACTAATATCTGCTCCAGAATTAAAAAAACATGCTTAGTTTGAAACATATTGACTGATCTTCTGGCAGGGTGGAATAGACTGAATCCTTTTTAAAATTTATACTATAGTGAAAGTGAATTTTTGTATCTTTTCATAAGAAGTTCAGTCTTTCAGTAGGTGTTATTAGTTAGAATGTGCTGAAACACACTTAATGGAAAACATCATTTCAAAGATTGGGTGGTTTCTGAGGTATTGGGGGCTTGTTTAGTATTTATCAAGTATAGATTAAAAATAGGTTGTTAAAATGAAGGTAGTAATAGAAATTGCACAATGTGTTTAACAATTGGTGGGATAGTCAGCACAGTTATTTAGCCAAGTATACTTCCTCTGGGAATCTGGTTATACCACATATAATTAGAGAAAAAACAGTGGGGAGAAGGAGATGATTTTAGCAAAATATGCTTTTTTATGCTAATGCAAATACAGAATAACTTTCTCACTAGATTTGAACTGAGACAAATAAGCAGGAGCCTCTGAAATCCAGCACCAAGAACACAGAGGAGGGTAACTCTGGGCTGCTTCCCAGTTGCCTACAGCAACTCTAATTTTTTCTGGGTGGCAATCCATTATTAAAACATAACAATAAAAGCAAGACTGCTGTATATCTACTATGAAAGTAAAAATGCATTCATGATAACAGTGATAAGCTTGTATAATTGTAGCATATACTTGGCCAGAGAACACAAAACTCCTAAAGACAGTGCTGTTTTGAGCCTATGGGAATGAATTTATTTTTTTAATCCAGACTCTTTAATGTTGTTTTAAGGCTGGGTTAGAATAAATGTAGGGAAGTGCAACCAGCAGAGCTGGGAGCAGTGTGGATAAACAACTGCAGCCTCATGGAAGAGCCCATGTGGTGATCAGTACCACCAATCCAAGGCAGTGGAGAGTGAGTCCTGAAGTACAGTGTAAAGGCCTGGAGAAGAACATGCACCACATGCTGCAGAATGAAGATCCACTTGTTGGTCAGCAGTCAAATGTCTGACTCCTGCTAGTCTTTCACAGCTCTCCCCTGCCCTATTTGAGGGTAGCAGCTACAGCTTACTGGAAATCAGCATTATTTGGTGGCAGAATCTTTCTTTTTTAAACATTTTGTTCGTACAATACTGCATTCCAGTTCCATTCACTGCCAAGAAACTCTCTGGGCGCACTGTTGTGGCAGCAGTTGTGAAATCAGTGTGAACGTTTATAGATGTAAGCAGCTGTCAGTGTTCTCTTACAAACCAGACACCCCCAGCCCTGAAAGCCCCGAGACTCACAGAATTTTGTGTGCCCTGCTGCAGACAGCCCAGCAGCTCTGAGCATTCACGCCTCACTGACATTTGCAGGGCTCCCACGACCCCTGGGGCAGTGATGGACTGGAAGGCCTAGATGGGAATAACTGTAGAGCTCTAAGGCTTCAAGCCTTGCACATCTGCACAACAAATGTGAAACATCTGTTGTCTTATGGAAAGTGTTTGTTTCCTTAAGAAAATCCCTTACTTATTGGGGTCTTGGCTTAGGGAAATGCTCGCCTGGGAAGTCACGTCTCATGGACGGGATGTTTGGCTCGCTATCCACATGGCAAATGAAGTGGCTGTTGTGAGGGTCGCTGCAAGCGTCTTCTGCTGGATCAGGTGACACTTCCTGAACCACTATCCTGCTCAGTTCCTGTAGTCCAGCTGTGTCGCAGTCCTACATGATCTACTGTAGATTTTCTTAAACCATGGGCAAAACATCCCCTATTTATCTTTACTGTGTGCAGAAGGCTGTTCTGCATGACCATTTCTGCTACTGCAGGAACAATTTCTACTGAGTAGTTAGAAGTAGCTCATCAATGTGTAAGTTTGTCAGTTCTGCAGCAGGTATGGCTTGGGGATGTCCCCAGCACAGCCAGATTTGCCATCCCATATACGAACACATTGACACATTCAATACTGTCTATAAAATGATCTAGGTACAACAGGAGCTGTCTGGGAGAATTTCTAAGTCTGTTCAGAATTCCCCTAATTCCTCCTGAAGGAATTAGACAAAGACTTTACTGTGAGGGTGTTTGTGAGCTCAGGCAATCACCTTGTTTGAGATCAGTCCCTTGTGCCACCCCTGCAGGGACCAGCTGAGAGTTCTGGGACCACCCAGGGTACCAATGTCTAAATGTGCAGGGTGTGCACCCAGGTGCACATAGTTACATCCATGGTGCTGCTGACACCAGCAGCACCATCGATGTAACTATAGGACACACCTGAATGTCTGTAACTTAAATTCCATTGCTCACAAGCACATAAGGCTTCTGGCTCTGTTGCAGGAGGTCTGGAAATCTTGGCATTTCAAACTGCTTCCAAGTCCCAAATGAAACCCTGGGACAAGAACCAAAAATTCTGGAAGTGGGACTCTGTCTCTGCACTCTCTTTTAGGTCAATTTTAGTGGAAAACTCAAGACAAAAATTTCTGTTTCCATCATGTTGCTGCAAGAGTTTCTTGGGAATTAAGACAACCCATTTAGTGAGTTTAAGAATGAATTAGGAAAATCAGGCAGACTCTAAATGCATCTGTCATGGTCACTGTACCACTTTTCAATTCTGTTTGAAATCTAACTTTAGTTGTAGCAAACTGCCACTGCACCTGGGCCCAGTGCATTGACATGTTTGGATAAGAAATGTGTTAGCTTTTGTTGAAATTCACTTACTGAGAAACATGGAGGATTTAAGCTTCTCTTCTGATCCTTGGAATTATTCTCAGAAGGTTTTCCCCAGTAGAAAAAGAAATTTCAAGGTTCATACTAATTGTCTTGAAACACTACTTTGAATTCTGAGGTGCTTTGAAGGGAACACCACTGTTCATCAGATGAATATTGCAGAAGGGAGCATAAAATCAAAGAGCAAATTCCCTTTCTGTGCTGTCCTGGCCTACAATAGTCATAATTCCTACACACACACACCCCCCCCCAAACCATTGCATACAGCAAGTTTCCCTGTGTTGCCCATGATCAGCTTATCACCAAAATTGCCCAAGGGCTGAGATGCAGACTGGATGAACGGATGAAAGGGGGATGGAAAACTAGATTCTTAGTGATCCATGACCTGGAATAACTGTCAGCCAGTTGCTGGTGGTGTATCTCAGGGACTGGTGTTGGAGCCAGTGTTGTTTAATGTCTTTATTAATGGCACATGGGGATAAAGTGCACCCTCAGTGAGTTTGTGGATCAACAATCAATAACTTGGAGGGCAGGGCTGCTATTCAGAGGGCCCTGGACAGGCTGGAGAGGTGAGCTGATTGGTACTTGTGAAGTTCAGCAAATGTCAATGCACTTTCCTGCAACTGGACCAGAATAACCCACTGCACCAGTACAGGCTGGGAGCTGACATGGAAGCAGCTTTGCAGAAAAGACCTGAGAGTCTAGCTGGAGTGTGGAATGTGTCCTTGTAACAATGCCTTCATGGGCTGTATTACCAAAACAGTAGCTAGCAGGAGGGAAGTGATTTTTTCCCCCTTTAATTAGCATCTTTGAGACTGCATCTGGAGCCGTGTGGCCAGTTTTGGGCTCCCTGGAGCAAGCAAAACATTAACAAACCACAGGAAGTCCCACAGAGATTCACTAAGATGTTCAGGGGCTGAAGCATATGTTTTAAGAGAATAGAATGAGAGAGTTGGGCTTGTTCAGCTTGGAGGAGGCTCAGGGGATTCTTAGTGCCATTTGTAGCCCCTGATAGGAGGGTGTAGAGTAGACACATACAGACTCTTCTTGGGGTGCCCAGGGAAGCGATGGGCACAACTTGAAATGTGGGAAACTGATGCAAGGATTCCTAAGGGGCAGGGTGGAAACCCAGCAAGGATGGTCAAATATTTAAATAGTGACCCAGAAAGATTATGTATATCTGTCCTTGTAGTTATTGCAGATCAATATCAACTTGACAGAGCCCTGAGTGAGCTGCACTGGCCCTAACCCTGCTCTGAATGGAAGGCTGGACTAGACACCTCCAGCAGTTCTGTGATTTTGTGACTGAGCTCAAGAGAAGATAGAGCCAGGAAAGACGTGTGCTTTCCTAGCCATGTCAGCTTGTTCTCTGCAGACAGCAGGACAGCTGAGCACACTCCACTGCTCATCAGCTGTATCTCTCCTATTTTTAGCAAATACTGGAAAACGAGTAAGGGATAGATACAACCACACAAAGTGGTGACTGTCCATCACCACTCTTTAGTGACGTGAATCTAATCGACTCCCCACTGAAGTGCATTGTAAGATTCCCACCCATATAATGGGATTTGGTAAAGGTCCCATAAAAAAAGTAACATTTAAAAAAGCTGCAGCATTAGAGGCAGAAGTCATAGCAGCTCATACAGAACTTGCCCCTGCCCTTTCCCATTGCCCCATCAGATACACACACACATGCATGCAACTTGATCTGTGGTATCTGCAGTTCTGTACTGTAAATCATACAGCGCTAAAATTAATTAACATAATAACGTATGTACTCTCAAAAAGAGAATGAGACTTTTCATTACATATAGAAATGTTTTAAATCTTCCAGAACACCTTGGGAAAGCTGGAAGGTTGATGCTATAAAAGATATGAAGTGATCAAAGAATATTGGTTTCATCAACCTGTATTTTATCATGATATTCCTAATTCAGAAGAGAGTGTAGTCAGGTGTGATTAACTTCTTCTGGGATCTGACATGTTACTTTCTTTTGTAGTGAGAACCAAATAACTAATCAGCAGAAATGTGCCACTACCTGAAAGAATATGATCTTTTCATTCTCCTCTGCTGTGGCTGAACAAGTGTCTTTTGTTCCTTGAGTAGAAGAGTAAAGGGCTTTGCACAGAATAACATAAAGAAGAATTAGGTCTTATATAACATTCTTGGCAGGAAAAGAACAATGTGGGGAGGGGTTTCATTAATGCCCCAATCTCTGCAGGAAACCCAGCGGGGAGGAGGGAAGACCAGCGAATACAATCAGACGTTTGTTAGGTGAAATGGGACCTATGAGCATATGAGAGGCTGCACGTTCATTCAGACAATGCAGTAAAATAAACAGAGTGTGACAGCAAGAGATGAATGGGAAGTTAATTCTATTCACATTTACAAGATTTCAATGGCAATATTTTCTGAACAATGGTCCCTATTGATGCTACAAGTGCTTACACATTGTGCCTGCTACTTGCTGAACAGACATGACACTATTCGAGCAGCTGTATTCTCTAATTGGGAAGGGAAGTTTCCAAAAATGATGAAAGGCTATATCTCATCCATGATGGAGCTGTTTGGAATCTAACTCATTTTGATGCCTGATTTTTTTTCCTCCTAATTGGCATCTCTTAGATTTGTTCTCTCAAGTGGCAGAGCAACTAGAGGCCAAACTTTATTAGCTTCAAGTTTAATTCTTCAGTATTTTACCACTAGTGCTTATCAGAATAACAAAATAAACAGTAGTTTTGTCTACATTAGAGTTTCAAGCAGGCCATTTAGATATACATCTCCTTTGCCTTTGTAAACTGTGTCTCCACTAAGACGATTTGCATGTCTACATGGTTCAACTGATTGCCGAATTTCCCCTGGTGCATACAGGGTCCCTGTACACTTTCTTATTCTAGAAAAGTAATTGGCCATAATGAAATACTTGGGAAATAAGGGGGGTGGAGTGAAGAGGAAAAAAAAAAAAGTCCAACCTGCTGTGAAATAACTTATTACTTGTGTTATTAAGGGACTTTTATACAAATATGGGCTGTTTAGGGGTACAAATTCTTCATGCTTTTAAACAACATAATTCTTGCCAGCAAAAACTTTAGCCATAAACATGACAAACCTCTGTCTTGAACTCTGAGACAAATTTAACACCACCCGTCTTTCTTAATGCCAATTTTTACACCATTTGACTAGAAATGCAAGTTTACATTACTTCTATTGATCCTGTGTGTGTGCTTGCTTGCTTGCTGTACACCAAGCTGCCTGATTTTCTCCACATTTTGTGCTAAAATAGGCCCCTCCCTGGCCATGGGGATTGCAGTCTGCTGTAAGCAGATCCAGGTGCTGGCTGACATCTGGAGAAACTCTGGGTCATTTCTGGTCTGGGATCTAAAAATCACCAACCAAAGCTCCAGTCTCTTTCCTCATCACTTCATTTTGGTACAGCCCAGCACTCCTTGGTTTGAAACCATTGCCTCTAATATTTTGCGTCCCCAGGGTTTTACATAAGCTTTCTGGAATTTGGTCCTATTGGCAGAGCTGTGCTGGTGGCTTAATCTTTGAAGGATTCAGCAGGGAAGGATAAGAAAGTTTAGAATGGATTTTCTTGACTGTGGAAACACTGTTCTTGAATTACTTCAAGTCAATGGAATCTTACCGCCATCCCTTCCAGTTGGTGACATGCATTTCTTCTGTCTATATCTTAAAAATTTACCTCACTGTGATGGTCCACTCCTGTTCTGAATATCACTTTGTCTTTTAATGTCCCCTCCCTGAGCAGTGTCCACCTGTGCAGTTCCTCTGGAAAAGCATTACAGCAATAACAGAATGGAGAACAAAGCTTCAGGAGACTTGTCATGTTGCTGCAGATGAAACCTAAAAATTAAGAGGAATAACTCTCATTTTCCACCTTCACTGTGACTTCTATCAGTAATATATCTTTGATCAGTAATATATTTTATACTGCTTTACATTTTCAGCACAATGAACAGAGGATTCTCACAACAACCATAGGGATTAGTTACAGAGATATTATTATCTCTGAACTAGATGGAAAGAAATGATCTTGTAGCAAGAGGACACCTCTACAAACCTAAAAGGTATTGCTTTGATTCAGAGAAGTCTGAGACCATGGAGTAGTAATTTAATTTCCATGCTTCAATTTCTCCATCTTATTGAAACAGGAACACTGATATTCATCTGCCACAGACGGGCATTCTGATGAGGATGAGCAGGGTAGTGCAGGGCTTTTACAGTGGGAAGCATGGGCACAAAATAAAATTAAAATTTAAGAGATGAAGAAAAATGACAGGTGCAGAAAGGCTGAGCAGCTTGCTAAGGTCTGTGCAGTGAAGCATCTGTAGAGGCAGGATCAAGAAGTAGGAGCTGCCAGCTGCTGTTTTTATAGCAAGCAGCTTCTGCTGGAACCAGGGGCTCCAGAGAAAAAAAGTAGGGGGCTTTTTTTTCCCTTGGTTTATTATTTTCTGGTTATTATTACAGATCGTGCTGTATCTAGCAGCTTAGCCCTCGGCAGTGGCTGGTGACATTTTGCAGTGGTGGATGCCACAGTGAGAGAAATGCCTTTTAGTGAAGTGAAAAGAATATCACTCCTTGACCTTTTGCTGAGACATCTGTCCCAGACTATGTGTATGTTAGTCAAAGGACAGTCACATGCTTCTTTTCCCCTTTTTCATGCTTTTACAGGCCAAAAAATCCTGCAACGTCCAAGTGATTAAAAACATTTAATTAAATGCTTTGGAGGAGTTGTTTCTTCCATTATTAAAACAGGAAAGGCTCTAAGGAGAAATTCACAAGGGGTTGAAGAGTAGAGAAAGACGAAGATGGAACAGGAAGGTTACTGGTGGTCCTCCACAAGCAAATGTCCTGAGGGAATATGGAAGTGCTGGGCTGGTGTCAGTGCTGCACCTCCCCAGGCTCCACCCGCAGCCCCAGCTCTGAGCCTTGGTTTTGCAGCTGGTGCCCTGTGTTCAGCGTTAAGTCTGGTCAAGGCCAACCCCATACCCTGATGCCGAAGGCAGTGGGCTCTGCTTCTGCTGCTTGGAACAGATGAAACTTTTTGGTGAAACTTGAAACTTCCCCTGGCTTTGTTTTAGAACTTTTTTTTGTTTTTTTTTTCTTTCATTTCAGATCAGCATCCACTTCTTGGTTCAGCCATATTCCCTTTTCTTTCTCTTTAGAAAAAAAGACATTGGGCATATGTGTCTTCCATAATGATTTCAGGGGGGATTAGGATATTGGCTCAGTTGGAGTTTTGTACAGAGTTTTGTATTGCAGTCTATGCTGCAGCAGCCTTAAACTGCTTAAAGTGTCTGTGCTGAATATACTCTCATTTTTTTTCTGAGAAATTCCAGTCCTCACTGAGTTGAACTCCTCTGTGTGTCATCCTGATTTCCTGTACAAGGGATGCGAGTTTAATCACTGGCATTTTTGTGATTCCTCAGTAGGCTTTTGGAAACCTGTCTTTGGCCAGGGTTAATGGGAGGCTCCAGGTGGCTGTTATCACTCAGACCATGTACTTTCCATGGCCATTTCTGTGAAGAGACTTTTGTGTATGGATGGGTGCATGAGAAAGTCCGCAGCCTGAGCTCACAGACAGGACTTGCTTGATCATGGCACTTATTCACTCTGGTGACAAAAATCAAATCTGTTTCAACTAAAAATAGTAAGAGTTTGTGGATTTTAAGTTTTCCAGTCAGGAAAGGAGTCGCTATCATGTATCTCCGGTGACCAAGGACAGAGCTTGAATACCAGAAATAAACGTTCAGTCTGCAAGCAGCTCACAGACTTGAATGTGCTCAAACAAATTTTCTTAGACAAGCTATTTAAATAGCCTTTGCTAGACAACAAATATAAACACTGCTGCCTGTTTGCAGAAAATAAATGTGTCTAAACTTTCCTGCCTGTTTTTTTGTGAGGTGATCATCAGAGGACACTTTTCCTTCATTTTCAGATTTTCTTTATGAAAATTGTATGCTTTATTGGTTACTTCAAATGTATGTCAGATCAGAGATTATTCAAATGACCTTTTAGGGCTTCTAGAAGATATAATATGACAGTTAAGGAAGCTCATGTGTTCTGTGAAAACTGGGAAGAAAAATTAGTTTTTCTCCCAAAGGCTTATACACGGCTGATACTGATTTTTCAGAGGTTTGTTCTGAACTTGCTTGAACCATGTTTTTTCAGGCTGAAGAGTAGAAGGACAGTAATAGGAATGAAATAACACTAGTAATTTCATGTCAGTTTTTTTCTTTTTTCTCCTTCACCTCATTATGCAAAGTCTGATAATTGCAGAAATATATTCAGTACTCAATGGGGAGCTGTGCAAGACCTAGGATGTGGAGCGGCTGCATGGGAATATTGACAGTGGTTGTGAATTTTCCAAACTCTTTTATGTCTCAGAGTTTTCACTTCCAAAGGGAAGACAAGTTATTCACTGCTCCAGAAGTGTATCAATAAATCACTTCATTGATGAGAGGATTTGCAATTAAGCTCATGCTAAAGCACTCATTAACCATATCACCTTTATCTCTTTAATTACTGGAATGGGAGATGACTATCAACTGTATTAACCGTATGAGTTAATCATTGTAAAGTGCCTGTCATTAATTCCTCTCTGTTTGTGAGCTAGAACTTGCAGCAAGTCTTTACTCAGCTGAAACCCTTAGTGAGGACAACATGGACTTTGTCAGATAGGGTCAAGTGGAAGTGAGTGGGTGTTTTGCCTTAGTTAAGAAATAAGTGCATTTTGTCATGGTTCAGAGTTTTCACTTCTCCTCCACACTGTACAAAATCCCATCAGACCTTGCTGTTGCAGGGAGATTTTGCAGCATGGCCATTGAAATTGTCCAAATGAGCACTGGACTATAACTATACAGGGTAATTTCCATGGGCAAAATGTCCCTTTCTCTCATGTAGTCAGCAACAGACCTTCCTGCCTTTTCACCCTCTCCAGTGAAGATCTCCTCTGCGTTGGAGAGTCCAGCTTGGAAAAGAGGTTTGACTTTCAGCTCCCCTGTTCTATTTATTACCCACTACTGGTTGTCCAGGTTGGCAGTGATGAGGCTGATGAGAAGTACCAGGATTGCCAAAAGGAACTTGAAGGCACTAGGTTGCCTGCTTGGACAGATGGGAGCGCAGGTGGTGTTCTTCTTGATTCCTTTGGTAAGCAGGGAGGAATGCCAAAACGAACTGGAAAGCTCAAGAGTGGTGCCATTGCGGAATTTTGGGTTTTCAGTCCTGGAGTAGTTTATATAACATCAGGCATGCTGGGGACAGATGGGGTTCATTTGTCTAATTGGGGCAAAACGATTCTAGCCCCATGGCTTGACAGGGCTGGTTGAGAGGCTTCAAATTAAATTTGAAGGGGGAAGAAGATGAGACAGGCTCACTAGAGATAATCCTAGAGCAGAGGACAGGAACGAAAGCAAGGCTAGGGGTGCTCCAGTTCACAGAGAGGGATAAATCCTTAACAGGCACCTTGCTATGGTCAGGACTGTGCCCAGAAAGCCTTCATGCAGCCTGGTTCTTGATCATGCCTGACCATGGCCCCTCCTTGGTGGCTTTGGTTATAGACAAGGTGATCATCACCCGCTGAGGGGGTGAAGAGTGGTGGAGAGATGTGGTAGGGCTGCTTCCACAGTTCAACTACTTGGAAGAGACCACCCTGAAGAAAGTGCTAATAATAGGGGATTTATAACTTCATTAGACTCAGATTATTAGTTCTGAGCTCCTTAGAAGTCAAGGAAACTGCTGAGAAACATTGCATGGGACACATGGCAGCCCTCTTGCAGGACAAGGATAGTGTGATTATTCGTTCCTTTCTCACTAACACAAGACAAGGCCATAATTTTCTTTTTTAAGGCAAATGGCAGATGCTGTTATTATCACATCATCAGATCATTCAGTTATTGCTATTTGCACTGCAGAAGCATCCTGAGGCCCAAACTGTGTCAAAACTCTCATTTGCTATGTACAGGACGTACTTTTAGGGAAACTGTCCCTACCTGGAAGAGCTTCTGAACAGACAAAGCTGATCATACTTCATTGCAACAATGACAAAAAGCTTGGTTTACACAAAGTTGTAACTCAGGAAGTCCTTGATGAAACTGTCAATTTTTTTAAGGACAGACTCATTACTCAAGCGAGGTGGAGACACTAAGATCTAATCAGATGTTTTGGTTTTGAGTTTAGGAAGAAAATATGGCACATGCTCAAAACAATCTACATCAAATGGGGCAGCTGCAGCATCAGTCCTACTTATTAAGAAAGCAGACTGCTCATGAGAGGCTTAAGGATTTTTTGTACACTTCTTGCTAATGATCCCTTTAATTACTTGCTGTAAGTCATCTGGAATGAAAACACCACGATACTCTTGTAAAGAAGAAGGGCTTTGTAAAGCTGTGTAATATGTATGGATTTAGGACTCTGTGGATTAAATTTGGCAATTTCAAGCATGCAAAGTTACTAATCCACACTTTGTCTGTAAAAAATGAAAAGAAGAAATAAGGCAGGCTTATGCCCTGAGGATGGCCTGGGAATTCCACACATGCCTGTCTTCATGCTACTCCCATCCAGGGAGCAATTATCTTCCAGGTTGCAATAGGCGCAGGAAGACCAAAGAGACACCCTTGCAGCAAACCACAGGCGGTTTTATCAGGTCTTTCTCTACGTCTTCATCTCATGGTTATTTTTCTTGACATTTCTGTTCTTCCCATTTCCTAGCGTTTTAGAATATGTATTTGTCACATTTAATTCTATTTTCCTGTAATAGCTTCATCCACAGTGAATTCTCTTGGAGAACAGCCCAGAGATTTTTCTGTTTCTTCTTCTGCCTTTTTTTTCCCCTGCATCTGTTATTACATCATTCATATGGATTACATACACATAATTTTAGTTTTTATGTCAAACTTATAAAGCCACAGTCAGGATGTCAAAATGACTAAATCCTGAGGATTTTATTCCAGTAGAATTTGCAGTATATTGTCTGTGATTGCGTCAGTAAGCTGAATGTTGTAAAATTTCTAGTGTGGGGGGGACAAAATAATATAGGTATAGGAATAAGGCATGAGTAAAAAATTATTTTAGAGGCTGGGAAATTGAATCATATTTTGCAATTTTCACAGGGTCAATGGTGAACTGTTAGAAATAAAAGAATTTTGAATTTGGGTTCATTTATAAACGCTTGGCCACACTTTTTGTTCCATAATCCTAATGGGTATTATTAAATTTTTTTTAGTACTGAATTTGATAAATTCTGTATTTTCCCCCTGCATCTCAATGATAGATCCTGGAATCTTGTATCAAATGTTTAGTTGACTAAAGTTTCCTATTTGTACTTCACTTGCCTTTTAAAGATCACTGGACTCCACCTTTCTGTACTTTGTCTCGCTCTCTGCCTCTGCCTCCCTCACATCCATCACTGGGGCCTGCTTAGCCCTAAATCCCACCCAGCACTCAGTACTTAGGGTTTGGTAAATTTGGGTACCAAAACACAAGATAGAGGCAGGAGGATCAATGCTAGATTTACAGAACCCTTCTAAGTTTTTGAAAACTGACTTTTTTCTCTTCCCTTTCCCTGTCTGTCTCTCCCTTCTTCATCATTCACAGTACCTCTCTAAGCGGGTATTCATTGTCTAACTTAATTCACCAAATTGAGAGCAAATTAAGGATATTCATAGCCCTGCACCCCAAAAGTAATTAAATGGAATAAAGGCAATTAAAGATTTAATTTTACTTGCTCAATATCCACCTATCTCCTTGTTTTCATGTGTGATTAACTTATAAAACATTTCAATTTGTTTCTCAGACCTGTTCCCTCAGACCTAGCTGGAATTATTGGTAGCAAAGGGTGAAGTTTTTCAGAGGATGAATTACACCAGTGTTGGTGCCAGACTCTTCACAGTACCTTTATTCAAAAGTCACAATTCATAAAATAATTGAGGTCTCATGTTGGAGTTTATCTGAAGACCAAGATGCAGATAGGTTTCATGGGTCACATGACTGTTGTGTGACATCCTATTTTTCTGGTGAGCCCTCTGCCCACCTGGCTGCTGTGAGTTACAGGGGACACAATCTCCTCCAGTGTCCAGCTGTTAGAAGGGTAGAGGAGCTGTTAGAAGTACCAGCTTTGCATGCATTCAGACTGACAAATGGCAGAACAACACCAGTGGTGCTTTTTAGGAGAAACTCCTGGTTGATGGCGAGAGCAGGCTTATCAGGACAGTGAAATCCCATCCATGTGCAGATTTAAGAGGAGGTATCAGCTGGGCCTTTGGGTCTAGTGCTCTGGATTCCATCTCTGAATTTCTCCTCACATCTCACAGGTGTAGACTTAGTTATTGAACTTGGTCCTAGCAGGTTCCTGAGAAGATGGATAATTAGTAAAAGCAGTTAAAAATTACAGGAGATTAAGAAGGTTTTGTGAACATTTATGGAAAAGTCCATCACATCAGTGATGTTTGAATTGATGAAAAAATGAACATCAGCATTCTGGGTTGATTTACTGTCCATACACAAGTAGATGTTAGTGACAACATTAAAAGACCCTGGCTGGGTCAAGATTTGATGGAGTAGCAAATCCTTTAAGACTTAGGGTCAAATGCAGCCCAGATAGGATCACACCAGGTGATCCCACTCCATGTCCAGGCTATGAAATAGTTGGAGTTTTAATGTATCTCAGCATTGTTAGGAGATATATGTTGTCAAATGACTTCTGGGAGGCACTCATACTCTCAGAGAAATGAGCTGAGGAGAGCTCCAAATTTCAGATTTGAGTGCCAGAAATAATGTGTCCCTAGACGTCTGTCCCACAGTAAGCAAACGTCCCGCTGCTGGGGTGGTGCCATTCTAGTGGCTCCTTGGATAAAATAAAGAAACAGAATGGAAAGGAAAAAAGGAGAGTTATACTTTTCCTCTCCTTTTTTGGAGAGGAATGGTGAGATGATAGGTAAGATTTGAAAGGAAGGCTTGCTCACAGCTCATTGCTCTTGAGACACAGGCATGTGATTCCTTGCAGCTCAATACCACTTCCCTGCTGGGCAGGGGACAAGCTGCAGAACAGGACTGGGTGCTGCCAAGAGCTTTCCTGTCTGGCACTGCAATTAGCTGTGTAATTTGTGGCTGTTTGCACAAGTACACTCTACCCACTGATCTCTGTACACTCATTTGTAGATGGGGGTCATTGGATGGGGCTATTTCCCATCACATGTCATCTTTGCTGTCCCATTGACTCACATTTCTTCCACTGTGTCTGCATCCACTGTGTGACTGCAACACCAAGGGCGGTCATTTCCTCTGCTACCAGAGGAATCTACTCCAGTGAGCAGCCAGGCTGAATTATCGTCCTGGAGAGCTTCAAATGGATTATAATCAAGCTTCCAAATCCAGGGGCCTCATTTCTCACATGGTTAGACTATTCCAATACTTGTTCAGGTGGTCATTTCAAGGTGACATCTCTGAACACTTGAATGAGAACAAAGACTGTTACATCCACTTTATACCAATAAATAAAATCTTCCTAAAAGTAGGTGAGTGAGTTGCAGAAGCAGATGATTAAAAGCACATAATTCCTACCCATAAAGAAAACCTAGACTTTGGTGCTTGAAATTATGGCCCATTTAAAAACTTTGGTTATTTGCAGTCTAGACTTTTGGAAAAATGTGGGCCAGGGTACCATAAACAGAGATAGATCCCATCAGGGTCTCGGGTTCAAATGCTGTGTCACATTAAAATATACAAACTCCCTTTTTCTATCTCTTAAAGTTTTGTGTTTATGATTCCTGCCATGTTTGTTGGTGATAAATTATAACAAAAATAGCCTATGAGTTTATATTTAGGTGCTTCTGCAAGGGTCTGTTAGGCTAAATTTTTCTCTGGCAGGTTACTTTATTTGGCCATTTGGCCCTGAGATGCACATCCCTCATGCTTTCCCAGCAACTCTGTGTTTTAGTTCTTACAGGAAAGGAAAGAGTTAAAATCTCCTCCATATAAAAGAGGCTATAAGGAGAAGTAATTTGCATATTTGACTCACTTTTCCTGGAAAGGAACAAGAAAGAGTAATAAGTTCTCAGTAACCGTCAAGGAACCTTAAGATATCATATAACCAGGAACAAAACATACCATCAGGGGATGCTTAAGGTTTTTGCTCCCAGGTAATAGCCAGGCAAACTGGAGAAGAGCTGGGGTGAAACACAACCTGTACCCAAGTTTTCCAGCCCTTGTGTGCTACCACCATATTGGTGTTTTTGCTCTGAGAAATTAATATATTCTCCATTTGAGGCATTTTATGCAATAGAATATAAAAAAATCTATAGCTGTAAAGGTCATATAGGTGAAAAATGAAAGGACGTTTAAATACGCAGAATAATACTAATACCAGGAAAAAATCTTCAGACATTCTTGCTTGTTTTGAAGATTTAGTATCCTTGGGCACATTACTGTGATGTTCATGAAAAACAAGTTTGGAATTAGTGGGCACAAGCTTCTTGAAAAATTGTCCTACCCCTAAAGTTTAGGAGAAAAGCCATCCAGCAATATCCCTGTAGAGTGTAAGGATTGCCTGCAACATGCCTTAAGAAAGTTTGATGCTGACAGCTGTCGTGGTTTCATTGTGAACCAGACAGGAAAAAAAACTATCAATTTGGGTTGCCAAAAGAAAAGGAATTTTGTAATCAAGAGCAAAGCAGGTTTAAACTTGAAAAGAACAGACTTTTATTAACTAATACAAAAAGGAAAGAAGGAGAAGAAAAAAAACAACTAACAAACTCTTAGAATTAGAATGAAACCTTTCANAACTCCACTCAGAAAAGCCATCCCCGCCCGATCTGCGTGATCTTTCCTGGCTCCAAGACAGCCCTGAGAAAATTCTCTCACCGACCATGCTTGCAGGAGAAGAAAATTCGAATTCCATCAGCCAGATATCAGCAACGAAGCTCACAGTTTGGCTCTGCGGTCTTTTTTTCCTTTTTCCCGGTCAGCCTGACTTGCTTCCCCCTCCCCCCCAGGCCCGACGGCCACGTGGGGAGAGGGGGAGCAGAGAATGTTCGGCAGGAGCTCTTACCTGAGCCTTTGCCGGAAACCAAGAGAGCAGCTGATTCCCGGGTTTGCATTTAAAAAAGGTGTATCGTAAAAGGCGTACCCACGCTTTCATTGGTTTTATCAAATGTCAGTAATACACATTGGCCAATCACGGCCAAACTACTACAACAGCACAGAAATTACAGTACATGGGTACCTGCTCCAGATGCTTTTCTTTCATTGTTCAACACCCAGAGCCTTTGTACATTGTCATATTCACTGGAGTAGTCCTAAACTAGAGCAAACAACGGACATAACCAGCTGGATAAGCCCATTAAAGACAATGGTGGGCTCCAAGTTAAATTAGCAATAATTAAGCTGAATATCAGCCTTAGGCATGTGTGTTCCAAACAGGTTGAGCTGCTCTTCCTTCTGCTGAGGTTTGTCTTGGAGTGGCTCTTGAAGGGGTGGGTGAATTTGTGGCACGGAGCTTTTCCAAGATGCTTAGGGGATGTCAGCTCTCAGGGTCTGCATGTGCTGGGCTAATTTTTTATCACCATAAATGATTGGCTCGGCACTACTGTGGTTTTAGAGAAGGAGTTGTGGATCCTGATTTGGTTGCTTATGCTGAAAGAGCCTTTTCTGGCTGCCTCAGCAAATGCCTATGATACAGACAGCAAGGGTGCTGCATCCCTGTCTCTGAGATCACCAAGTTTCAAACGGCTGATTGCCCCTAGCACTATAGATTTCATCCAGATCATTTGTTCCTGAAAGAGGTTTAATTTATTGGAATTAATCTCATACAGCTGCTGGAATACATCAAAGTGCAGCAAGAGGGAGTTGAGCAAACTCAGCCCCCACGGTGCCTGTCAGGAGGGGAGCTGCCATCTGTCTCCCTGACGAGCTGCATTAAAGTTTTTTTTCACTAAGAAATCTGTGCTTTTTGTCTCAGTCTCAGACACTGTTCCTCAAAGATGATCACTTTAGGCAGCCAATTTCTGATGACAGTGGCTCCTGGTAATAATCACCACTGGTAAAAATACAGTAAAGCTTTAGATTGGATTTAAAGTTCACCTCTGTAGTAAGTGGGGAGGAAACCTGCTGCTGGCAGATAGCAGGTGGGATTAAGTGGCTTTATTAAAGGCTTCAGGCACAGTCTGCTAGGCCATAGCATTGTGGGTTCAGATCTCCACTCATGCAGTCATTTCCTCCAGGGCAAAGTTCTGTACATAACACTGCCTAATGGGAAACAGACAGTCTTCACCTGAGACACTCAGCAAGATACAGGGTGACCGAGAATCTCACTTCCAGCAGTACCTTTACACTGTTCTCTCAGCATTTGTGTTTTTGTTGGTTCCATCTTTTCTGATCTAACCAGAAATTAAAGTTGTGCTAGTTGAGCTCTAATTAATGCAAACATATAAATGCAGAGGTGGGAGCCCTGTGAGCTCCGAGGTACATGGTGCCTTAGCTGAGGAAGGCTCCAGCTCCAGTGGTGAGGTCAGATGAACAGTTTGGAAACGTGATGGTCCTGCCTGTGAGCTGTGCTCTGCTGAGAGACAGCATGATACTGCTAAGCCTCTGCAGAATAAAGTGTCTTTGCTGAAGGCTTTGCTGGGACCAGCAGCTCCAAAGATGGAAAACCCAAGAGTTGTTCAGCACTGTACTGTCTGACTAGAAGTGACTGCTAGGCCATACCACAATGAATGTGTATATTAGATTAAGGTCTCTTCCTACCCAAGCCATTCTACAGTTCTGTGAAACAGAAATAGACACATTTCTGTGATGTTTTCACAAATGCAGAGCTGTTTGAAAGGGCTGAGCTTTAATTGGTACAGTGTTAGGGATGGGAAATCCTAGAGGTTTTAGACATTTGTGGGGAGAATGAAAATAGTTGCTTGTGTTTATATGGAGCTCAGCACAGGGGATTCTGACATAATAGGGGTGTTTAGATACCGCTGCAATATCAATGTTAAGTAATAGAAATGCAATGTGCTACCAAGATTAATAGTAATGAAGGAAAATGACTACTTCAATGACATGATAATAGCCCCTTATGAAATACAGTTATTGTAGCTCAATAAATAAGTAGTCACTTGTACAACAGAGTAGTCAGAAATCAGAGTGCTCATTCTATTGTGTTTTTACAGTGGTCTAGGAGCACTATAAAGTGCATTTGGGATGCAATCAGCAAGAGGAGAAAGTTCAGCACATCCTTAGACTGTGACAGCATTTCTCTGTGTTTCTCTGCTTTCCTTGTTGAGATGCAAGTCCTGTCTGTGCATTTCAGGGCATATCCATATCACTGAGATTAGAAAGTTAGTAGTGTGCATTTTTCCTTGCAAAATGGAATCGAGAGCATAATAGCATAGGAAAGGGAGGGACCTTGTGTGCTTCTGGGTCAAGTCCTTTTCAGGATTTTGTTTTAGGTAATCCCCTCATTAATGGATCAAGAACTGTCTTGGGATTTTCATCTCAGTCTTCCCTTTTTGGTTTTTTTTCAGATCCCTATTTCCTAATGAGTGTAATCCTTCATCTAATTTCCAGCCTAAATCTATTCATGAATAGATAGTTCATAACTATTTCCTCTCCTACTGACATATTCTTTTCATTAAATAGGTTTTTTCCTCCACCGGCATTTAACTCGCTGGTGTATTTATACAGCACAATCACGTAATATCTCTCTCTATTTGGCCAAGTTTTTCTAAGTCTCTCGGTACTGTTATATTTTGGTTACTGAATACATAAAATAGTTGAAGGTCCTACAGGGGAAGACGTCAGTGCTCTTATAGCCATGCCATGGGAACACCTGATGAGCTGGGACATGGAAAGGAGGATACAGCTCACACCCCCATCTACTGAGCCTCCATGGGTACTCAGAAACATGCCACAACCTTGGGATGTGGTTTTGGAGACAAAAAACCTATGACTGACTGGAAAGACATTTCCACCACTGGAGGAATGAGGACTTTTGCAGAGCTCTCCCAGAGAGGATAGATTTCCTACTCTATGTTCCCTTCCTGGGAATGTGGTTTACCTCCTATCTGCAGATTTGTATTTGTCACCATGGAGCCTGTCTGAAGGGAGATACTCTTGTGCAGCATCCTGCCTTCCCAGGTCTGCATGTAAAATGCCAAGGCTTATTAAATGGGTATTTCTTGGATGGTGGTTTCCTGTATTGTACAGCTGGCTGGTATGTACAGATAAGGTAATCACCACTGCCACTGCAAGGAAAAACAAAACTGCTGCAAAGCAGGGAGGCTGGAAATCTACTTTCTATTCTTGGTCATTTTTGTTGGTATAGTGGCTGATTCACTTGCTGTTGGCTGCCTTTGGGAGAAAGGTCAGTGCTGGAACTTCTCACTCCAAATCCCTCAGTTACCAGAGTGCCCCTCTGATTGGCCCAAATTCTGGAACTAAAGTAAACTCTGTCAAAAAAACCCAAACAACAATAATACCCAACTGAGCAGATTTTGTACAAGTAAATCCGTCTACCTTTCATTTTTTCGTAATCCTTTCCCTATGTGTAATCCATTATTTTTCAGAAATGAAACTTGTTTGTTTGCTGAGGACAATACTTTTCTGAGGAAGGTCAACAGAGCTGAAAAGGTGATGCTGTGTACTGAATTTTGCACTCAGAAGCATGTAGAATATGTCCCACTCTCCTGAAACACAGGCACAAAATCTTCCTGGTGTCACAGAGACTTCAGTTTCCCAGTTCCACAGATGGGAGAGGAATGAGCATTGTGGGACAGTGAAGCATCAAGAAGGTGCCTTTATTCTGAAGTTTCCTTTATCATTAAGGCTGTACCTTTAAACAAATCAGCATATTTTAATCATGTTGTTTGTCTCTGTTGCTCTGCTGAGCCACATCAACTCTTCAGTTTCCCTCCCAAAGTCTCCCATACACAGTTTTTCTGTATCTCACCCGCAAGGCATGACTTTTTCTGGCTAAGGCAAGCTGTTGCTTTCCTACACCAAATGCTTTGTGCAGTCATCGTGAGAAGAAATGCTGAAAACTCTGTGACCCTCAGGAGTTTCCATCTGTAGCTGGCTCATCTTTAAAACATTCCTCTTCTGCTTCACCACTGCACATGAAGCATCTGAGAAAATAGTGGAAGCACTGAACAGATGTTCATCAGCCTTGATACCAGTATCCTGTGCCTCTGGCTGTGGGGGAGGAGGCAGGTGGTTTGCATGTGGTGTTTGCTCTTTCAGGGATGCATCCACTGCCACTCTGGAGGATGTGTTTTGGGGTGCTGTGTAAGGCAGGAAGGCATGGCATTGAATAATCAAAATGCAGGCCACAATTCCATGTGAGCAGGTATTCCCACATCAGGCTGAATTATACTTTGAAATACTTTGGTTCCTGCAAGGGTTGCACCCAGAACCAGTTCAGTCTTCAGCAAAGCAAGCCCTACTGAGGGAAATGAAATGGTGGCAGGCATGAGACAAGGAATGTAAGAAGGCACAGCTGTCCCATCACCACCTCTACACAGCAGGCAAAGGGGGCCAGCTTTGGTGAGAGGCATGTGGAGCAGTGGGGGCTGGCTCCAGATGGAGGGGCTGGACCAGGAAGAGCTTACTGGGGAGCAGGGAAGAATGGAAACCCTAAACCACCCCAGCTCTGCAATATCCAGGAGAGCTACTTTCTCCACAGTCTCCCTTTCCCTTAACAGTCTGGGAATTAGAGGGCTTTCTTGAGGATACGGACTGTATATATTTATTCTTATGGCTGGGAAAAAATTAACTGTTTATGCATGGCTGGAATCAGACAGCCCTGATTGTCCCTGTGCAGACAGGAGGATTTATTATGGTATCTTCTTTGAGAAAGGGTGGGATCCTTAGAAGAGAAGGTAAAATGACATCTTTGCAAAAAACATGACATGTTTTTTCTGTTCTTACTCTTTTGTCAGCCCAATCACACAAATATCAGCGTTTGCACAGCCATATTGCCCCAAGACCAGCAGAATTAATAGCAAAACATTTTCTAAGGGTTTGTCTTCTGAGGCTGAACTTCTTTGGGAACTACCCAGTTTCTGAAAGTTGCTGAGGTCCCAGTATTGTCTTTGTCCTGGTGGGGGTATTAATGTGGTCTCTCCCCTCTATCTGATTACTTAGTACTTTTACAGAACTCATCAGAAGTTTAGTAATGTTGAGATCTTTATCCCTCTACTGAATTTTACTGCTGTGAGGCAAAATATTCAAAAAAATATTTGGGAGGAGCTGACTGTTCAACAAACACAAATTAATAACATAATTCAGCTGGATATTGGCCCAAAAATGCACTGAGGAATGCTGAAACATTTAGCCAACTCACTAATGATGTTTATAATCATGCTTGGTCTCAGGTGGGAAAACAAAGGTGGGATCTTTTGATCTTCATGAAAATTGCCTCAGAAAGGCAGAAAATTCTTGAAAACCCTGTGTCAAAATGTAAAAATAATGTTTACTGTTCAGTCACCATTCCTGGCTTTGCTGCAAAACAAACGTCTTTCCATCCCTGTGTCAATTTGCCTTTCCGAGCACATGCCAGTTTTTTCTGGTCAGATCAGGAGCTCTCTGAGCAGGAGCTGTCTGTTGCTGTGTGCTTGCACAACACCTCTTACAATGAGAATTCCTTCTTGGTTCAAGATGTTAAGCATACCTATATCCCAGTAATATATACTAATAAATAATTAAAGTAGACCAGAAAAACCATCAAGAGAGCTGAAGCTTGTTTAGGTGGACAAATGGCGCTTCTAAGCATGTCTTGAAAGTGAACTAAAATTTTTGTTCATTGCCAAGATCTGTGTCATGCCCATAACTAGCACTTAAAGCAGTGCAGTGCCCTCTTCCAGAGCCTGTGGAGCTACTTCAGACACTTACAAAGATATTATGTTCTATGATAGCTAGCCTTAGATCCATTCTCTGATCATGACAGATAAGCAAAGGAAAAAGTGATGTGAAATAAATTGGTTTTAAAATATATTTATTTCTTCTGGGGTTTGCTAGTCTCTGCATGCCATGTGGAATCAGAGAAGCTAGCCTGACTTCTCCTTCCTTGCAAAGATGACTTCCCCAATTTTGCTTCACATTTTTTTTTTGACCGCTTTATTACCCCAGGTTTCAAATGGTCTCACCACTCCTTTGTGGAAAATATTTTTCCATGCCATCATCTGCTCATCCCTTTTGTGTGCATATGTGTTTGCTATTCTAAGTTTTCATTCTTTTCCTGTAGGCTCCTGCTGTTAATGGAAGTTCTGTAATGCAGGAGGAATGAGGACTCTGTGTGTGTGTCTGGGGGCTTGTATGGTGGGGGAGGTACATGGCAGGTGCAGGCCAGGTTCCTTGGGCTCGAGTACAGAAATGCCATAGGAAGGACAGGGAGTGTTTGTGCTACATTGAGCTTCATATCCCTGATTAGAGCAATAGAAACTTGAACTGCTTCACATCTCAGCTGCTTTGTGCCACAAACACTCTCAGCTGGTTCGTGCCCCCTTACGTGGGCTGTCTCTGGCAAGTGGGGTTTAGAATATAGGTGCTGCAGAGAATTATAAAAAGTGTTTGGAAAAGAATTGTCTCATCTAAGGAGGGGTCCACCCTCCAAAGATAGGAAACACTGGGTCAGCAGTTTTCTCGAGCTGGGAGCAGTTTTGAGGCTTGAACAATTACAACAAAAACCAGACAGCTTTAAGATGTCTTTTACCTCTCTACAGATTGTCTGTACCTGGTAACATCTGATATCCTGTGGTTTTGCATGGCAAGTTAAAGTAACTGTTTAATAATCAACCTTTAAATATATCATATAATGAAGTAAAATATGTTTATTTTATTTTTCCTTAGTAGATTTAAGCATTTTCATGCATCTATAAAATTGCCTGGTTTTAAATAGCTATAACTTTGCAAATCTTTTTCTCATGCAAAGATTTAATTTTATTATATGTATTTTAATAGGCTTTTCTACTTGCATTTAATATCCCATTGATCTATTTTAAAACATTTCCTAAGCCCTAACACAAAGGCTAATACTTTACAATGCTTCTTCACTGTTCCCAGTGAATGAACATCTTGCCAGGCAAGGCAGTGCTCAGTATCATCAGATCCTCTGCCTGGCTGTCAGAGGCTGCCAGTAACCTGTGTGTGTTTGCTGGACCCTCAGATGCCACACTGGTACTTCCTGCCCACCCTTCTGGGGATGGCCTTCACCCTCAGCTCCGTCTCATCCTGTAGCATTTTGAGTGGGAGCAGCTGAGGACATGGCAGGTCAGTCAGGGGAGAATCAGCATCGGGAAGCATTGGTTTGTCATCAGTTAATGTTCCTCCCATGAGAGTGACTCTGCACTGGGCTGCTCCCAACATGACCCATGACACTTCATATAAAGTGGAGATATTAATACATTTAATTCATTTCTGGATGTCCAAATAAAGATTGGTTCTTCTCCATAGTTTAAGACTGGTGTTCTCATATGGACTATGCTGTTTAACAGCACTGCCTTCATAATGGGGTAGTAAATTCTGCTCTCCACGCATAGTTCACTCTCTATGCATGCAACTACAGCTACATGGTGGCTGATTTTGTAAGGAAAAGGGTCCCAGAAGGTTTATTCACACAGTTTATCAAAGAATTTTAAAGCTTGCCAATTAATTTCAAAACTCCCTTTGCAGCATTCATTCAAACTGTGAAAGTGAAAACTCAGGATGAGGAGATCCCTCTGAGCACCACCAGGGGTTCTCAGCACTGGGCACCTCCATCCTATGGGGCGTGTCACGCAGAAAAAGGGACACAATGTGCAGGTGTGAGTCTTTGCTTTCATGGGAAATGCTGCCTTTTCTGTTTCTTGGTTCTGTTTCTCTGACTGCCGCTTGCCCATCAGCACAGTGGGCAACGTGGCACCTGTTTGTGTCTCTCAGCAATATCAGGACACTGGATAAATGTTTGTACAAAGGCTTTTTGGATCTCTAGTTCATGTGTCCTCTTTAAGAGCTGAAGTCTTTGGTGTCTGTGAGGGCAGGGTATGGATCTGGTCAGGTTCCAGAAGGGCAGGGAGGCCCATCCCATCCTCCTTGAGCACCAAGCTCCATGTCACAAAAGAGCTGCTTTGTCTTCTCTTTCCCAGCTTCTCCTATGAATGTTGATTTTACACTTTTTCTTATATCTATGTATTTATATCTAAATCTATATCTATATATCTTTTAAATGTTCATACATAGGCTTGTCTTCAGAAGTTAGTTTCTCTTGGTACAACATATTCCAGTGAGTTGTCTGATAATCAGGACAAAAATGTAATTGGCACATTTCTGCTTTAGGTGGGGCAATTAAGAAAATTTGGTGTTGAGAGCAGACACTGTTTTGACAAAGAAAAATTGCTAAGACTCTGCGGGTCTGGAAGAAACAAAAAAGAAACAGTATTGCTAAATTATGTAACTTCTGAAGAAGAAAGAGAAGTCTTTTGTTTGCCTAGTTGGTGCTCTAGTCTTAAAGTCAAAAGAGCTGAAGCACAGTAATGAAAAAGATCATGTTGAAAATACCTTGTCTCATTCAATTCTCTTGCCTTGTCTTTCCAACCTGCGCCAAGTAAAAATGTTCTTTGCTTCTGGACAGATTATCAAATTTAAAGTGTATTAGCAGGCACCAGCTGTGTGGTGTAATTATTTGGCTGAATCTTCTGACATTGCAGGAGAAAATCTGAGTTAATGGCTCAGATGCTCTCCTTCCTGGTTCTGTAATATCCCCCACCTTGCACCCGGTGCATCTGCACAGAGCAGGGATAAAGCAGCAGGAGGGCAGAGTGGGACTGTTGGGGACGTACAGCACGGAGGGACAGATGACTTCTCATGCTGTAAGAGCTTTGAAGCAAAATATTAACCACTCTTTTAATAGTCCCAAGTGAGGAAGGAAGAACTCAGTTGTATTTCTTTCCAGATGGCTGTAATGTTGTCACAGTAGTCAGGTAGGGCTGAACTTAGCTATCTAAAGACAGAAGTTTAAAGTAAAATCAGGTTCCCAAGCGATGAATTTGTGTTTCTTGGATTATTTTCTGAGAGTGCTGCAGTGCTGCACTTGCCAGGCTGCTAACCCCAGGGCTGGAGCAACTGGGCAACGGAGCAAGCTTGATTTGGATCAGCATGGTTTTGTGGGTTTATTGGTTAGCTTATTTGTCTTCCTTGAGTTAAATAGTCAATAGAATAATATGTTGGATCTTTAAATCAGTAATTCTTGGTGGTGGATAATAATTGAGAGCAGTGAGAGAGGCTCAGTGTATAAAGCAGTAGATGCTGAGGCTTTTCTATACTGTAGTTCTGGGCTTTTGTTTGGTACTAGGCTCAGTCTTGTAGTCTGGCCTGACTGGTGCCCTGTGTGCAGGAATTGATTCTGTCTGCAGAGCTGGTCACACCTCCCACCTCCATGAGGGGCTGGAGAAATCTGGTGTGTGTGTGTGTAACTTAATCTGTCCTGGAAGGAGTTTAATTCATGTGCACAAAAACAATTGAGCCAACAGACAGTAAATAGGAGTAACTAAAAAGTTTGCTTTCCAGCTAGATGATAGACATGGACCAAAATCCTAAAGTGAAAAGGGGAATTCGAAGGTAATTCCTTATCTATCTCCAGTAACTTGAATGCTCTTCAAACTTTGACTGAGGTTATATGATATTTTAGATAATCTGTTTGTCCTCCCATAAATTTAGAGATAGATGTTCTTTATCATATGGACATCTCTGGACTTGTTCACATTTTGAGGCACACTCTCTTAATCCAAGTGGGCTCTGCAGATGTGCAAGAGCAAACCCAACCTGGCAGAATCACACAATTATTTTATAATAACATATTCTGAATTCTGTTTAGTTGCCAATCTCTCCCCATTCTTTGGTGGCACTTCTTTCTCCACTTAAAGGCTTTTTCTCTAGTCATGGGGGATGGAAATTTACCTTAGAAATGAAAGCTGAAACTTTGGGAAAGATCTCTGTTCTACCACTGGGGCCTTTGGGCAGGAAATTACAGAATAGGATGAGACTGGATATAGAATTGCAAGAGTTGGCAACCTTTGCTTGTATATATTACAGGGATACCGGAGCAGTGTTTACAAGTATTGAAAAAGCTAAAAGGTTGTGACATACCAGCTCTTGACCTTCAAGTATAAGCCTTTAGGAACAGGGTACGGCATGTACCCAGGCAGAGATATTTTAATAATAATTTCCATTTTTATGCTCTTGCCCGCCTTTGCCCCACTTCTCTTGGTGAGGAAGGCTTTCCATAGTAATAATTAGAAAAGCAATAGCTCCTCTGGTACTCTAAACAGTAAGAAAATATACAAACCCATACAGAGTACTGTGTGGATCAAGTTATTGCATGTGAAATCTTGCACAAGTGATACTTGCAGTCTGTTATTCCTGGCAAAAATATTTCAACAGTTAATACTAAAAGAGTGGGCAAACCATAAATCTGATATGAAATTTATTTGTTCTGCTGCACCATTTGGAAAAGGGCCAGCATGTTAAATTGGAAACGCTGGTATGAAGTTACCATGATACATCCATTTTGACTATGTGTTGTAAATATCTACTGCTTGGTTTAAAGACTTGAGCACTCAGGAGAGCCACTGTACCTTTCTGTCACAAAAGAGAGGGCATCTGGAAATTCCAGGGTAAATTACATATGAAGAAAGCCAAAGGAGATTTTGTAAACAGTTCATTGATGTCAAATTGAGAAGAATACAATAAAAAATGCACAGTCTGATTTACTTCTCGTTCCACATGTTCTGCATCATTACCAAGAGAATGCCAAATATCCTTGTTCATCAAATACTGAATTCTTGTTATAAGCTTTGTACATTAAACACATGTAAGAACACATTTCTGACCAGGTTAAGAGAGAAATTAATCAGAACCTTTCTTGCACCGAGATTAGAATCAGAGCTGCTAGTTCATTTATTAATTCTCAGGGAGTCTCCCATTTTGTCCCAGAATTTTCAGGTTAGCTACATATCTCCTTTTGTCTGGGACGAAAAAAACTCATACCCTGTCTCAGTCAAAGAGCAACTTTGCTGGAAGTACTAACCATATGACAGGATATCACCGGAGATAAACTTTGGTAAGCCTAACTAAAAACTGTTAGGTATAAGGAAAGAGAGCAATTCCTAGATGGGGGCTTATTTGTTTAAGACTGTCTTGTGCACAAGAAATCAAAGTAGTTGAGGTTTTTTTTTGTGTAGCTAGCAAGAACACAGCCATGAATTGAAGGAAGGGTTCATCAGATATCGTGTTGTAAAACAGGGATGTATTTAAAGGCTTTCCAGGTTTTTTCAATCTTGCAGTGTAATAAATTGGGAAAGTAAATGCAGCCTAATGTCTAGTGCAAGGTCCTGAGTGATAGGATGTCTATATTTATTCCTGACTCTGACACTTACTCTTGTGCTCTTGCATGAGTCATTGCTTTACCTTTGAATGAGATGGCAATGAGAAAAAATAATTTTATCTACATTAAAAAAATGCAGTGATTTCACACGGTTTAATTCTGCTTTTAAAATAGGTTCTGAAATATTATGGTAAAGTATTGCAAGAAGATATTGTTGTGCTTCAAAAAACCCCAAACCCTGCAAGAGTCATACTTGTACTCTAATACAGAAAATAACTCAGTTCTTGTGAAAAATCAACATTTCAGCCTTTTTAATATAACTTACATATGTACATTTTTTGTACATTTTACTGTAAAAATTTTATTTTAATGTATGAATTTTATGTGCATTTTACTGTGTTTTGAAAATGCATTTCTTTAGGTCAGATGTTTGTGCAAGCTGAAGATGGGTAAAGACAAATTTAAGGAGAATTAAACACTGTTATTAAACACCAGTCTGCAGTTACTAAAAATAATGGTTTGGGTATCACCCTTTTGAATGTTTTAAGCTGTAATGCCGAGCAGGCAATAACCACTTTATATGAGTCCTGTTTTGTAATGTGCTTTGTGCTTGTGATCGCTGCTGGCTGCTGGACCAGGTGGGTCTGTTGTCTGAGTACAGGCAGTGTCCCACACTGTGTATTTATACCTGTGTGCTGGACAAACTCCACTTGAACGCAGTTCATCTACTGCTTTCTTTGTTCTTTACAGACAAGGTGACAACTTGGTTACAAGAAGTCAGACAATTGAAAACCATGTTTGTAGCATGCCTTTTAAAAGACACCATGTGCTAGAATACACACATCCCAGTATTCTGACTACCACCTCAGGGGGTTCAATTTTTTGACATTTCAATCCATTTACTCTAACTGGAAGCCAGTGCTGAAACCAAGGAACAGTTTCTATCTTTTTTCCCTACCCTTCTTCCTTGTTAATGTTCAAGGACTGGGCTAGGGAACATTTGGATACAAAGACAAAATAGGCCTAAATTAAATTTTAAAAAATCTGCAGGAAAGAAGACTATGGTGCTGCTGTGGTGGTTCTTTTCAGAAGCTATTAGTTTGGAATACCTTTCTGGAGACAGCCAGGGAGAGACTTCCTCGGAGCTCTCCATTGCACAATACTTTCCATATGATGTATATGACTCTGGAACGGGAAGGACTCATAAATCTTTAACAAATTGAATCCTGCACAGAATTCACAGGATGCCTAAGAGAAGCACGAAATGAGAGTAGCCTATAAACCTGACCTAAATAACCAACAGTGAACCTTAAAGTAGACAGAAAGTGTCTAGGGGTAACAAAGTTGTCAGAAGTGCTTGCAAACTTATCCTAAGCACCAACTGATTCTACTTCTTCTCATAGCCTTCTGAATCTGTCATGGGCCAGGGAAATCTCTCTTTACAACAAATTTATTCCAGTAGGATTCTGAATCTTAGCCAAAGTAGAAGGAGCTGAAGACAAAATTGGAAGTGGAAGAAAATTCTGAACTAAAACTGTGGCCTCAAAACTGACCTGTTATATTATCAGTTTGATACTGGCAAATGTAATATCATTTGTACCATGTTCTTTCTATAAAAAGCTAATGAGAGAGAGCTGGAGTGCCTGGCTGTGGCAGGCACTGCCTATGTGGGAATAAGCCCATGCACAAATTCCAGAGGATGCTGAGAGTGGCACGACTTGGCATAGCAATCACTTCGACGTTTTCACTGAATGTGCTGCTACTTCTGGTGTTCTATTGTGGCTGCTCTGGCTTTTAAGGGAAGGAGTGTCTTGGGCAGAATATAGCCATGTGCAGGCATTGGGCAGAGATGTGTGCCACTGAATAACCCCACACTGGAGACAACAGCTGGGAGAGGGGACAGCTTTAGCTTGCCTGTCACCCAGGATATGCAGGGACATCCAAGGAGCCCTCAGCTTGCCTGATGCAGGTGGATCAGATGAGTGGTCAAGGGAACTGTTTAATGTCTCTCCCCTCATGGCTGAGAAAATCTCTGATTTAAACTCAACATTGTATTTTAAATGGACAAATCCCTCTGTCGTCATATGCACTTCAGTGCATAACAATATGCTGTTTTTTTCTTTCAGTGGGACGTTAACAAACATTTAGATTCAAATGCTGTCTTAAATTCATTGCTGGTTAGAGGTAGTTCAGACATGAAATTTGGACTACAATGCAAAGAGGAAACTGCAACTTTTTTTTTCATTTGCCTTTGGCAAAGATTTCTGAGGGTAACTAATGTAAAAGGAACTGTATAGAAACAGGAACCTGAGTCTGAAGCAAATGGTGCATTAAAATAAGTTCATTATGAGCTGTTGTTAGCCTACTTCTTTCCAGAGTGTCTCCACCATAATGTTTCAATGATTGATGAACAATAAATATTTAGAATCAAAAAAATACTTGATATATAACACAGCAGAAAATGATTGGCAAATGCACTGAACAAATAGTCTGGCAACAATATTGCTCCTGCAAGCTTTGAACAAGCTAATAATTTTGACCATTTTCAACCATGGCTAGGTGAGCCCTTGGTTGTTTTTTGAGGTAAGTTAATATTCATCCTTGCACCTGGAAATGAACCCAAGAAAAATATGTTTGGAATTAGTCAATAATCGAAACACTTGATGAAAAAGCCTCTCACTGACCGTTGTGCACCTTTGTACAAACATTTATTTTTCCACGGACTGATCTGTATTGAACGTGGCTGACTGTTCTGCTCTCTTGCTTATTTTACTCCTCAAGAGACTCTTGTTCATCTGTTGTGCAAACACTCTTAAGTATCTGTTCTGATCTGTGCTCCTAAGAGTTGCTGCAACTCCCCAAAGCTCTCCATTGCACAGTTGTTGCTCTCTTTATATCTTCTTTGTAACTGTTAGGCAACAAGAAAAATTTAATAGTGTGACTGAGGTTGTGCCATCCCACTGGTTTTCTGAAAGAGTTACTGAGGTTCAAGAGGGCTCAGGGAGTTAGTGGTGTGACTCTGTTTGGTGGTTTTTGTCAGGTGATTGCATACGACTACAATTGTGGTAGTCATCCTTAAAATTATTTTTAATGATTTACTGAAGTTAAGGGAGAAAAAAATAAAAATCTATCTGAAGAATCTGACAGATAAAGTACAAAATGCGTTTTTTGACACATTTTCTGTAAAAAGCAATTTCCTTCCAGCAGAGAAAAAAGTAATTGTAGGAGAATCACTTGGTTGGTATTAAAAGTAGTACAAATAGTGCACTTGGGGATGAAAAAAATAAGTTTATTTACATGGTTTGGAGCCTAATTTTGAAATTTGATCTTGCTTCCTTTTAGAAAAACCAAGACCAGAACACACCAATGAGAAGAAGTGTCAGGGTGAAAATACGTCATGCTGGTTTTCACTTACAGCTCCCTGTGGGAGGCAGGGACCCAGCTCTTGGTTTCAAGAAACACTTGGGGAAATGGAAAGGTTTTACCAGCATTAGACTGCTTAAGACATTGCTCCTATGTGGTGTCTCTAGGATCTGCAGCAGCAGCCAAGTTTTTCGTCTGTATTTTGCAAGGACCTGGGACTGGTGTCTCTTCTGGATGTCTCACCCTACCTGGCTGCTCTTCTCTGCAAACCTTGTCAGGAGTCCTCACAGCCAAGGTCTCCCCAGGGAGCCCTGTGAGGCTGAGAGGACCAGCCAGAGCCTGTGCTTCTTCCAGTAGTTTTTCACTCAGTGACCACGCCAGCATTGCCAGCAGAGGAAATCTGCCCGTGAGCCCAGCTGCCACCATCTGTTCCACGTGGCTGACATTTCTGGTTGTCATCCCACCAGTGGATGCATCTCCGCAACACACCTTGCTGAAATCAATCCTGCTTGTACTGTGTGTTTTCTCTCTAGCTTGTGGTTACTTGTGTTTGTAACTCTACAAAACAAGCGGGGACAGATCCCTTTCACATTGTGGCACGTGGGGAATGAGTGCTGTGTAATTCCACTCTTCAACTCAAATGAATATCGGTGGAAACAATTTCTTCCTCTTTACTCAAGGCTTACTGTCCTGATGTGACTTAAATATTGCTCTTACGAGTTAGAAGGAGTCACAGAAGTCACACATTCATAGCAGGCAGGACTGTTTTCACGCTGAGTATACGACAATCCATAGCCCATGGTGGTCTCTTACAGGCAGAGCGGGACTAGTTGTGCACCAGCCTTGAGCATCCCAGATTCCTTAGTCTGGAAAGTAAGGCTGTAGGGCCCTCTTGTGGGAAAAGAACAGCGGTCCTGCTTGCTGTGACGTGTGTCTGTTCTGTGGCTGCGGAGCACGTGTGCTTTTTGTGTCTTTTGGAGAGTGGTGCTGGGACAGGCGTTGTGTGACAGCACGACCAACTTTGTCAGTGCTCAAATCTGGCTCTGCCTGCAAGCCTGGAAACGAGATAAGGTTGTATTTATAAACTTCAGCAGGTGGCTGCTGACCTCTTCAGCTCTGTCCCTGATTTTTCAGAGTGCCTTTTTCTTTACCCTAGCCAAGGATGCCAACTCCTAAACTCTCTTCTCCACTCAGCTAAGCCTTGCAGGGTGGCACTTTACCCATATGTGGATGAGTTGAGTCAATGACAGGGTGATGCCATGATCTGGCACGTCCTCTTCTCTTTTCCAACTTCTGCTCATTGTTCCTCAACTCCTAGTCCACCTGTGCTGCCACCAAGGACAAGTGTGGCTGTATGCCTCACCTACTTGCAATGCCCTCTCTTCTCTGCCGCTTAGGTTGTTGCTCAGAAAGACTCTGGCGTGACTTCCTGGAGGCTTTAAACGTGTTTAGAGGAGCTGTGAGCTGGCTGTGAGCAGTGAAGGTTGCTGGAGTTGGTGCCCACAGGGAGGCAGAATTAGGCAGGCACCTGCTTTCTGTCAGATCTGGGGACAGGAGATGTCAGGTTATAGCTCCTGAGCATGCCTGAAGAGTCAGTGAGAGGAGCTGGGTCTGGTTTCCCTCTGGGCAGGCAGTGGCAGGAGCTGGATGTTGGATCCTCTGTACGGAACCACGTTAAGGCAGCCGATGGAGTGGTGACAGGCAATTCCAAAATCTTTGACCCAAGCCTTGTGGAGCTCCCCAGAGCAAAATTTTCACGTTAATCATCCCAAGAGTAAGTGAATATCTTACTCTGTCTCAGTCACATCCAGGAGCTCTGGACCTTTTCCTGTAGACCAAGATTCATTTCTGACATCAAAAACTCTTTGAGGAAGGATGATGCCTGTTTGCTATTCAGCACTCTGACAGCTGAATGGTATAACAACAAAGCAAAACAGCAAGCAACCCATCTAAAGCTCAAGTTAGGAGAAAGATAATTGTCATTGTTATGTCATTTTTATTGCTAAATTCATAAGTGTCATATTTTCAGCTTCTCATCACAGTCTGTATCTGCCTCTCCTGTTACAGCTTTATAACCTCAGACATCCCATCAATTTAGCAGCAGCAAACTCCTAAATTACATTCCAATAACACACTTTCTTCTTTACATACAGTTAGAACTTTATGCTAGAGTTATCTCAAATATGTAGCTTAATACATAAACTAATGAAGAAAATTCTTGGAATTAGTTACATTACTGCAAAAAATCTAAGAACCAAAAATAACAGAAGTGAGATACCATGAGTATACTTGGAAGATATAGCATGAAATTAAACCCAATTTTCAGTGTAATTGATACGAGTTTTTATCCTTCTAAGATTTCTTTCTGGACTTCCATTTTAATTTTTTCTGATGTCAAAATGACTGATTTGGATTAACTTTTGTGCAGAAATAGTCAAGCTCATAAAAGAGTATGGGCCAATGGTTTATTAAAAATGTTATTAATGTGTTCTAAAATCTACTTCACCCGAGCACAGACAGTTTGCTGCTTTTTCTAGATAAAAGATTGTCTGAATATTCCCTCCCTGCCACTGTTTTGGGAGGATGTAGAAGCTAAAGAGATGTCTCTTAAAAGAATGGATGAAAATCGGCAAGCCATTGATAATTTGGAGAGGAATGATTCAAGGGAGGAGGTTATTTATTTTAAGAAAACTTGGTGGCTTTTGTATGGATTTACAAAGCTTTTAGGAGAAAACCTTGTGTTTTGGCAGAATATGTTATCCTCCCCATGGAATCCCTGAAAACAGAAACTGTGAACATGAGGTTTTATAGTTTAAAGTAATGCTGGGTAGGAGTATGCTGAGAGTTTTGAGGGGAATATCGCTGCTTTTAGAACAAAAGGTATTGGTGATCTTTGGACCCGGAGCACTGAACGGCACTGGGTGTGCTGCCTGTGTGGACCCTGAACATCACAAACTGGAGTAAGAGGACGACGGACAGCAAAGGCTTCTTCACCTCCACCAACAAAGAAACACGGAATACAAGATCTGGAGCTAGCACAGGACCTCAGTAAAAACCTTGTAATATTACATCAAAACATGTTGCTGCCTGGCTGCCTCTCTGAATTATCTTGCTTGTGAGATTACCATGAATTAAATTTAAAAAAAAGATTCCTTAGTTTCTTATGTGGTCTGCTAAACATAAAATCTTGGATTCTAAAAAAAAGTAACGTGACTTAAGAGACTAGTGCTATTTGAATTAGCAGAAAACTGCAGGAAGAAGGATCAGGCAGCCTATTGCTCTGGAGGCAATAATTTACAATACTGCAAAGTCCAAAATCTCTATGGGTTTTGGAGAGTCTTACATTTATTTTGTGCAATGTGTAAGATATTAGAAGAAGAAACTCAATTCACCTTAATTCCATTATCTCCCATCAGGACAAAGGATGCTTTGCATTCACATAACATTTTAGTCAAAGCACACTGTGGAAATCAAACAATTTAATTTTCGAAGCATCCTTTGAACTGTTCACTGAGGTGCTGTGCTAGTTTTATGTCTTGTGATCTGTATCTCTTTTTTGCTGAAGAAAGTGCACTTACAGAGCTGAAAAAATATTTTGTTATTTCTTTCTGCAATTAGTTCTTTGCTAAGCCTGCTTTTCACCTAAAAGGCAATGGCAAAGCTTTAAGAGTCCTGTTGGTCTTATTCCACCTTATGCTTTGCTGGCAAAATCCCCAGTTTTCCAGGATGCTGGTAGTCATTCACTTTGTGTGCCCTTTTCAGCCATCCCAAGTGTTTAGAGTTGCATTCCAAATTTGTGGCTGTAATGAAGATCCAAATTATGGAGCTGTTCCATATATTTGCATATAGTTAAAGCCAGCACAGCAAAGGTCTAAAAGTGTGTCTAAATCAAAATATGGCAAGGCAGCACCACCCAGAGGTTCTGGAGCTGTCTTGGAACAAATGAATGCTGTGCTGGGAGCAGGATAGCCATGGTAGTACAGCGTCTACTGGGGACATCTTAGCTCTGTTTAGCAACGTGTATGTTACCCTTACAAAATTTTTGAAATCTGGCACATTCCCTGATCATTCCCACAAATTTGTTCAGAGCTAGACTAGGTAATGCTATATAGCCTTGTATGTATAATTTCTGTGGGTGTATATTTCTGTGGATGTGTATTCTCCTTCCTACAACCTAAACCTAAACTGTGTGTTACTGGGCTATGGTGGGATATTTCTGTCTGATTTTCAGCATTTCATCTTAGAACATGCAATCCTTCACTGTTGAAATTAGATCGTGTTTCAGTGCTGACTTCCACTGGGGAAAAACCATGGATCCCAGCAGTGTCACTGCAATATTGCTTTAAGATAGTAGTAGGTAGCTGCAGGCAGTGTCATTTGGAAGAACAAATTTGAACAGACAGGGGTTAGATCAACATCTGAAGGATGATTATCTTGGTCAGCACAGTATTTTCCATAGCCTAATGCAATCTAAACTATCTCTAAATATATCACAGACTGTGAAATTTCAATTCCTCTCCTGTCAGCCTGTTCTCGTGAAGATGGATGACATGCCTGATGAGGACAAGGGCCTGATCCTGTCAGTGTTGAAGTAACTAATAAATCACCCATTAACTTCAGAGAATCCCCAAAAGAATCAAATTGCTCATTTAAACAGAGCTAGCAAGTCCTTTACAGGTGTAATGGGTTCACAACAGCCGCGTGTGCACAGGCCTCCTCTCCAAAGGACAGGAACATCTCTGCAAGCTTTTGGAAATTAAAAAACAAGCCAAAAAGAAATGAAGATGATTCTCAGAATGGGAGGCTGCTATTCTAGACAGCCCTTGACTAGGACAGACACCACAGGAACTCTGTGAAAGCCATTTATTGCAACACTTTTTTGTGGGAATGTGCGCTCTCAGATGTGTGCACTGCACCCTCTCACCTATGGCCAGGTGTGTGCTCAGAGAAAGGAGGCACTGATGGACAGCAAAATATTCATCTGGGATGACACAAAGCTAAAGAATGAGAATAATGGACCAAATTTGGCTTTCACATTGAGAAGTTTCCCTGAGACTCAGGTGTGTTTTTGCAGGAAAGGTGACCATCAGGACTGATGACTCAGACACCCAGGTGTCCAAGGAGGGTGCAAACTGGGACCAGGTTTTGGGATGGTGTCCCTGGGTTATCTCTGCCTCTGGGAAGAAATATTTCTCTTGATACAGGTGCAATCCCCCAGCCAGAATTATAATAAGCTTCCACCACAAACTCACTGCAGATCTGCCCAACAGGTTATAGGCTAGAATTGTAATTCCAACTCCAGTCACCTTTGCTTTGCCCTCAATGTAATCACATACATGTACATATGAGCCTCTAACTGATTATTGCAGTGAATAAATGTTTTTCCAAAGTGAAAAAAATTAGCAGCATCGATATGATAGAGGTTAAACTTTCAGGTATAAATAAATCTTTGAAAATGCATCCTTTAAGTAAAAGCTTTAAACCTCTTTTGCATTGCTCATAATTTATTGGGGAAATTTATTCTATTACTAAACCCTTGGTGCCTTAATTATATTAATAATTTAAATCTCTACTTTTTCTGCAGCCTGTTATTTAAAACTTAAAAGAGCTACAAACAGCTTCAGATGCCTGTAAGGCTTCAACAGATATTTTCCTTATCACAATATAATTTGTTTTTTTTTATTTTTCAATTCCAAAATGCTATGAAATATTGCCAAATTATGCAAAATTTAAAAAGAAGAAAGTTGAGCTGAAATCTCAACTGGGAAGTACCAGTCACTAGTCACCTTTTTGGTGTGTAATCAAGTGACTAAATAATGGATTTAATAAAAGTGAAACAAACAGGTTGGTCAACTCATTGATTAAAATAGGAAAAAAGAAGCATTTTTTTAAAAATACAGGGTAATAGGTACATCGTTCCTTTGTCATTCACAGCACAGAAGTTCCTCAGGCCAGGTCCTGCACTCATGAATTCAGTGGCAACTTTGTCATTTGTTCAGTGCAAATAAGATGAAACCTACTCGGGCTCCTCTGAAATCCTAAGATAAGGCTAATGTCAAATAAAAATATTTTCATTCCAATTAGGATTCAGAAGTAGATGAAGCATTTTCCAGTTTGTTTGTTCAGGCTTGCAGCACGGCTAACTCTCTTAGGCATCCAGGGCTCAGCCCCTATACTGGACTCAGCTTTGTCTTCAGGAAAAGTTGATGCTTCCAATGATTACTGGATGGGGAAAAATTATAAAGAGGAGCTTGAGGTTGGTTGTAGACGGGTTCGAGGTGGCCCCATTACTTCTAAATGAGAACATTTTTTTTACTCCTAGTCAGGAGGGTGAAGTGGTGCTGTCTGGGGGCAATTGGGCTGCTAGTTCACTGAAACATGTGTGACCTACTCTGGACAAGGTCAGTATTCTGGTTTGAAATAAACTAGTTTTATTTGGAAAATTGAAACTCACTTTTAAGAGAAGAAATTTTGATTTTAAACAATCTGTCATTGTTTAAGAATGGACTTGGTGCACTGGCTAATGAGTTGTCTGTTTAACTACAGTTTACATTCATTTTACTTTGGTTTTGCAAAAGGATTAAATCAAATTGTCCATATCTCCCACATTCTGGATTATGTTCCATGCATGCTATTATTTCTACAATGACAATTAGGTGATGTCATGTCTGCTTTGTTCTTTGGGCTTTCTTCCTCACATCTGGTATTTTTCTGGTATAATATAACTATCTGGTATAATTCTTCTGGGAAGAACTTAACATTCACTGAACCAGCAATAGATTACTCTAACATCTAATTCTTCTTGTACAACTTAGGGCTCTGATCCTATGACGATTTATTCATATGCTTGCTTTCATGTACAATGGATTATCCCACAGAACTTCAAAATGAATAAAGTTTTGCCTGTGCATAAGTGCTAGAAGGATTTGTGTCTAAATAATGAAACCAAATGCTGGCAATATATAAGTATCCATAAGACTCAGCTATAAACACAGCAGAATTCATCTCCAAAAAAAATGCAGGAAATGGAATAAAATGGAAAGTTCTGTGAGAGTATTTTTTCTTTGCCTCATTTACAACATTTTTGCACCGTTAGTAATAACCAAACTGATAATCTAAATTGCCTGCTGCTTGCGCTATAGATGAACTCTGGCACATAATTTGGTTTCTGCTTCCATTTAGACACTTAATATTGTGAATAGATGTTAAAAGTGAAAGAGGGGTGGGAAAAAAGACATCTAAATAATTTCAGTGACTTTTGAAGATCCCAATTTATTGTTACCAGCCATCCATTGTTTTAAGAAAATTAGGAGGCATGACTGTCACCATATGTACCATCCATTGCCTTCACAATGGCTCCAACATTGCCAGTGTAGATATATTTTGTCACTTACATATCCTCAGTCATCAGGTATTACATCAATTCGGGTTTATTCAGAATTGGACAAATTACAGAATTTCAAGTTGGCAGACAATAATAATCATTGCTCCAAAATCTCAAATGAGCTGGAACTCTGTGAACAACACAAATTGTTCACAGAGGTCCCACAGTGTGAAAGAAAGTGGCATTTCTGCTTCTTTTCCAACTGCCAAGAGAGGAGTGTTGGTTGAATGCATAGGCTCCACAGGTCTCCATACTGACTATCCTCCAAATTCCCTGGGCAGGATAAAAAAACTCCTCAGTTCCTGGATCACCATCTTCTGATTTTAGGGCTGGTATGGGAGGCTGTGAAGCTTTAAAGATCAAGAAATTGATTTTCTTTCGTGGGATGGACCAGCAGAGCTTGTGCAGCTACTTCCAGCTTCAGCACGCTGGTTCTGCAATCTCAAGGTGGGAACGTGGAGACCTGTGGCTGGAGCCAGGACTCCCTGGTTCTCAGGTAGCTGAAGTCACAGCGCTGCCCTCTCTCATCCTGGAGGCACCACTCGAGGGAGGCCTGGCCAAGGGGCTCCCACCTGCCTGGAGACCCACGGGGCCCCAAGGTCTCCAAGGGCAAACAGCCCCGTGCCTTGACCCTGGAGGGCAGGGATGGGAAGATGTATGTGCCTGAGTCTCTCCAGCTTCCTGCAGAAGCCTTGAGTCCTGGCCCTTCCTTTCTGAAGCCATGCAGGCTGCTGTGGGAGAGATGCCTCAGGCATACCAAGAGCATAAGAAACTTGAGGTGTTTCAGTTGAAGGATTTCAGTCAAACCTGAGCTTTTTAAATGAATTTCAACAAAACTTTTCTGACCTGTTCTAGCAAGGGCATGTGATAGAAGACCAAGTGCAGACTCAGAAAATACATTCTAGAAAAAAGAAAAGAACATGATTTTTTAAAACCCCCCTGTATCAAGTTAGCAAGGTTGAAGTATTTGTTTTGGGTTTTTTTTTAATAGGAGCAGGTTACAGGCAACAAAGTGCTTCCTGTTTAAAGACAACATGCAAAGACCAAGCATTTCTGAACAATAAACAATATTGAAATTGATAGCTAATGTAAATGCCTTGAGGACAGCTTTTCTAGAATCTATATGATGGTACAGTACTTTAGTTTTCTAGAAAATAAAGATATTTAGAGACATTTTATATTTCTAAGCACTACTTGACTTTGAAGATTTGAACCAACGTAAAAATAACCAGAAGAGAGGTATCCACACTTTTCCTCTTGGGTATTTGATAAGAAGAAGCATGAGGGTTGGTGTAGCTCTCAGGTAAGGTCTCTGAAGTTCTGGGCTCGCAGCTCAAGCTGATCAACCCATGGAGTCTCTGAGTCTGCAGGCTCTGTGTGATGGGTCAGCTCAGAGCACAGATGAGGCACATGTGTATTCCTCCCTAACCACTCACAACTTGTGTGATTCTAATTCATCTAGGTAATCCTCAGTTATCTGAGTTCTCTCTGATTTGCTCTTTAATCTGTCACCAGGTCAGCTGCAGTAGTTTACCGTGGGTTTGCTGTCTGGTGAGAGCAGCCGTGCAGGTCAAGCCATACAGACAGTTCCTGATACCTCCTCTTCCAGGCTTTTCCTTTATACTGAGAGTAGAAATACCATTTCCATGATGTTCCTCAGACTAGCTAATGGGTACGTATTTCTTCTTACCCTAGTTGCTAATTGCATCTGTTTTGTTTTTCATGTCTTTGTGTGCTTCTGCTTTGTCCTGGTCTTTAGCTGTTTGAGCTATGCTTTGCAGTTTGGTTCCTCTTTATACTTCAAGTCATTAAGAAACTAACTCAGCTGAGTCCTTTGTTTCCCTTGCTTTTATTGCTTTTGTCTTAGCTAGAAGCAGTGGAATAAAGTATCCTGAAGCATTCTCTTTCCTTTGCAGGTATACCTGTAGAATGTTAACTGCCAGCTGGTTACTGGTTTACTCCGCTGATTTTTCCTGAAGGATTTTATTCTATTTATTTATCTTCTACACGAGACTCCCCAAACCTTCCTAGTCACTCTACCCCCCTGCCTACAACTTTCATGACTTCCCTGCTGGTAAAAAGCAAATCTAAAAGAGACTGTTTTTCAGATGTATTTTCTAACATTTACCCACAACACCTGCTGGGAAATCTGGGGGAGATTCTTCAAACCCCACAGAGATGTGAGTGAATGAATGTAAGTACAGATCATGGTCTGATTTTCTTTATGTATTAAAGACTGTATTAAATAGGAATTTGTAGTAAGCAGCACTTGTTAATAGTAATTTTTTTTTGCATCCCATTCTAAACTGGCATCTGAATCAATGAATGATGCCCTAAAAGTGCCCATTTCTTACCAGAAAGTACAAGGCAAGCCATGGGTTGCTAGTTCATTTTATTATTTCCTTATTTTAGGAGATAAGGGACTAACAATCAATTTCCATCCTGAGTATATAATTTACTAATGAAACTTTGGAAGCTTTTGTTGACCCTGTGACTTTTGCCATTCCTTTTGACCACAAGCATCTAGGGACCCTAGGAATTCCCACCTTTAGAGTGGGAATGACACACATACGCCTAGGGGAAAAGTCCCATTAACACCAAGCCTTGTGTTTTACACATCTCTGTTGTAGAGAAAGCAAAAACTTCATCCATCCAGTGCCAGGTTTGCTGAAGAGGTCCACTGATCTCCCTGTGTGTTGGTTCAGTGGTTGAAGTCCATTTCTCACAGGCCAGGTACTGGTCTCAAAGGTCCCCTTGACCTTTTCATGGTCATGTTGCTATGTAAAATGATGCAGAAAACAAAGCATGATGGTTACCTGCAGTTATCACCTTCTCAGCATTGCGGTCCATCTGGAAGAAAAGGTCAGGGCTTCACCAGATTGGTTGTTCTATACTACTCTGATTTCTTCGTTTGTATCAGATTAATTTCTGTGGCTGCTGAAGGTACTGATTGTCTTGTGTTCAACAGGTCCTTTGAGCTTACACAAGCCACGTTCAAGGGAAGGGAGAGCCAAAAGCCATTACAGTGTTGATCCCACAGTTGTTGTCAGTGCTGGAAAAAGTCCCACTTGAATATAATTTCTTCTTAGCACAAGGACTCACATCTTGGGAACAAACCCAAGTCCTGTCAGACTGTAAGACAATTGACTTTTCTGCTTACACTGTAATTAATGCTATTGAAATCTCAGAAAAGAAAGAAAAGAAAGCACAAAACATTCAAGTTTGGGACTAGTCACCTTTCACTGGTTATCTCAAGGCATGTGAATCCATTAGAAATAAGGTTCCAGATGCCAAAACTAATAAAAATGCAGACTTTAAGGTCGAGCCAAATTGTGGTTAAAGTTATTTCTCTGTGGATCACACTCAGTCATTAATTTTAAGGCTGGACATTCTCCAGACTCTGTGGTTTCTTTGCAACAAGGAGTAAAATCCCGGTGATTAGATGGCTTACATATCACTATTTTTTCTAAAATACCCAGTTGAATGAAAATTAAAATTTTATAGTTTTGTTTCTTTCTGATGGAAAAACAAAAGTACTGTAAACCTGTTGAAAATGGACACAAGCATTCAAAATAGAGCAATGCAGTTTAGACGATATAAATCAGTATAGCTTAATGGCTTGCATCATGTATATGTGATATGGTCTACCAGGATTTTCATCTTTACAGGTGAAGGAGAACATGTGACTGACCTCATGAATGGTTCCAAGTACCACTGACTTGTTCTTCCATACAGCTTTCACCACCTTTGATCAAAACCTTTTCACTATTCATCTTACATGCCTTACACCTGTGTGCCTTCTCCACCCTTCTGATTGGTCCATAACCCTCAGCATTCCAGGTCTCTTTAACTCTTCTCACCTGTCTTACACAGTTGTAGCCTATTAGGGATGAGGCTCGGCCACAGACCCCCTCCCAATCACCATAAACGGTGTGCCTACAATTCCCCCTTTT
>WAAG01009911.1:20358-51627 GCA_013390105.1 Tichodroma muraria | reverse complement strand
CACGTTTTGACATTAAACGGTGCTTAATGATTTGGGCTGTGAAAATAACTTCACTGATCACTGCATTCTGCAAGTACTTCTCATCTTTAAGACTTGGGTACACTGCTTTGAAGACCTTTGCAATATACAAGAACACATAGAATGTGATCACAAACTCAGATTTTAACATTTGCTGTCCCAAAAAAGCTTCTAAAATGCAAATATAGTTTTTTATTCAATCCTGTTTTGCTTATTAAACAGTTTCAGGTAACAAAAACTAGGTAATATAAGCTGTTTTTCTGTATTACAGCTACACTGGCAGTTAACTGAACTTAAACAAACACCCCAAAACCCAACAGGCTATACCTGCAAGCTACACTTGTAGATCAGGCACGGTAAAGCCCTGCAATTCTTTACCTCTTTTTAATAACTCTCTTACTTCTCACGTTATGGGGTTCTGGAGACAGTTCCATAGTGATGGAGATTCTAAACTACTTCTGAACTGTCATCTGGAAACCAAGACTACAGCATGCCATTTATTGTTTTCAGAGTAAAACATTAAATATGCTCTCACAGCTGTAGGAAATGCTAGAAATGAATTGTGACATCAAAATCTGTGAAATTCTAGTGTGTTCTACACTGAGCTATACTCCAAGGCAATTAAGGAAACTGAGCAGGCAATCTCATTCCCACCAGGTTACTAGGAAGTGCTTTATACCAACACACCACCAATGAAGTTCCACCATCTATAATTATTTCTTACTTTCCAATTACATCTTGAAACGTTGAGTTTTTCCTATAAATTAGTTACCTAATAAAAATTAATTTGATAAGAAACACAACATGAACACTCTTGTTTAATCTCAAAGGATACCCATGTCAAAACTCCAAAATGACCCTGTAACAGGGGCTAATGAAAGCAATTTCTAGTACATGTCCATCACCTAGATGTATTTCCAAGTTTGGTGAGCATTAAAGAGCGCTTCATGATTCTATTAATGGCAGTAGATTTTGGTAGTAGGTGGTAGTAGGTGACATTTCACATGCATAGAAATTTCCAATAGAGAAATTACAAATGTGTTTACAGCTTGGAAACCATAAAATATAAAGCCATAACACCACTTTATGTTTCAGTTCAGGTCACAAGTCATACTTGAAGATACTTATATATATTTACACAGAGAACTGAAACATTAGAGTATGTTCACTGAAACAAATAATTTAAGGCCTTATAAAATTGAATAAAACCCCAACAGTGTATATATTTTTGCACTGTTACTTCACATCAACTCTGAAAAAGTTTGATTAATACTACATGGCATTTAGTAAGAAATACTTTTTAAAAATTTTTTATGTATCTGAAAAATCTGTGTCATTGGCAACAGCCACATAATAAATAAAATTAATGACTAGAGGAAAAACAGCTGGCAGAAAGGAAAAATTTCATTCCAAGCATAGGAATATCTTAAGGTAAGAATGATTACTCATATTGTTATTTAGCAAATACCCTAAGAGTTTAAGACCCTTGTACAACTGGAAACACAAACAATGAGAGTGTCTTGTTCTGATGACAATCAGAGCTAAGACAGAACAGTAGCAGTTTTAGGTTTCATGGTAACAACCTCACAGGCAGTCAGAGACAACTTTACTCTTTATTCATACCTCTAAAGGAAGAAAATAATACTTACTGTTTTGTAAACTGCTTCAGTGGGTTTCTCAGACTGAACAGATTCACCGGTTGGAGGATATTTTCTAACAAACACACCTATTTGCGTACAAAACCCAACCTTCTCCATTCCTGTTGGGGGGTGCCCGACACCAGTAAATTCCACTGAGTAATCATAGCATCTAGCAGTCTCCAGAGCCCTAAGAAAGACCAATTATTCCAATTATATGAAATATTCATCTTTCAATGTGATAAAGATCCATTCTTAAGGAGAAACAAGACTCTAAGACTGTGAAGACTTGAACATAATTTCGCTAACAATACTCCCATGCCTGAAGATAAGCACTGTCACATCTTGTTGTCCCAGAGCTGTAAGATGCCTACCATACTCTGAATCCTTTAATATCAGTGATTTAGCCATCCAAACATTACTGTTTCTTCTAAAATATGTGCATAGAATGTTAATGCTCACAGTTGCTTAGTCACCAACCTGGAAGTCAGCTAAAAAGCAGTTTTCAAGAACAAAATTATTTGAGAAGAACCCATAAAAAACATACACACCTCTAAACCACAAGAGACAAGAAAGTCTTTATTGACAAGAGTTAATATAGAAAGTGTGGTTTGCTGTAAATATAGAAAGACTAAAATCTACCTAATCAAGATTACAACAGTGCACATAATATCTAAATGAAAAGTATCTTGTAGTACATCAGCCAGTGTGAACAAAGGGATGGGGCAGGGAACCAAAACTGCACTACCTACCTGCATCATTCTCCATGAAAAAGAAGAAAACTAAATTAACATCTCATGTATTTTAGAGAACAATGTAATATTTCTATTTCACAACACAAAGGCTTTTTCATGTTTACAGCTCAGAAAAAGCCCACATTTATTCAGTGATATCAGTATTTTTAATTCACATCTATCTAAAAGCAAAATCTCAATATACTTGAAGTCATAGAAATTGTCTCTAAAGTATTCTAAGGTAGCTAATTACAGGCAGGTTTTAGTATCATTATGTAAGGAAAAATAAATGCTTCCAGATTTGCAAAACTATTTACTCAAAAACCACTGGATACTTTAAAGTGTATGGCAGAAACAACATAGTTTAAGGGGCAAAATTTCCCGGATAGATACACCAAGAATTGGCTACTGAGGTATGGCATTCTTTACTGTACCATGTATTTTCTTCCACAACTGCTTGACAGTTAAACGTTATCACAGCATCTCACTTTCTCTTTATTTTTATTACATTCCTGATATTAAGGATAAGACAGACCTCATGTAACCCTCTGTCATGTGCATATGATTTGCATTAAATCCTTCACTGTGCCATGATCCATTAAAGTATGTGTTCATGGTTCCTGTGTTCAACATGCCCCACTGCTGTGGTTATCTGATAAATCTGCTTGCACACTCTTACTGAGTGCTTTGACTATGCACCATATACAGCAAGCACATTTCTTGGATTTTATGAAGAATTTCTATAGCAGGGTATTATGCAAAAAGATTAATTGATACCTTAGATTTCAACTGTGTTACTTGTAATAAAGATATATAAAAAGTAAGTAAAAGTTTTAAGTCTCTTTTGCAGAGCAGTTACAGTAAAAGCCAATTTAACCACCATCATAAATACAAAACCCACAGAATATGCTTAACTGCTCTCAACAGCAAAGAAACCACCCACTCAGGAGGTGACTCTTCACTGACAGCATACCACATAAGTGAACCATTTTGAAAATGCACAGCCATTCATTTCTCATACTACTGGGCACTCAGAGCTGCATTACATGCACCCAGCATATGATGTTCAGTACCTTACCAGCTTTGAAACTGTGCTTGGCTCCACTCGAATTTGTGGTCTGGATGCCTGTATAACATCACTCTTGGAAGCAAAGGGTTAAATTCAGAATTTGGAGTGCTGATCACAACTATGCTTGGAGCCATGAAACCAAACACCACTTCAGGGAACTTCTTCAGCTCTGATTCTTCCAGGTGTTCTATTCTGAAAAGAATAAGTTGATGTCTGTGTTAAAAACACACTACTATAATCTTAACAACCAGTCAAAATAACCCCAAACCTGTATCTGTAACTTGTAATTTTATGCCTACCTCTGCAATCAATATGAGCACTGGCACTGTAGCCAAGTGGCAGCACAGGAGATTTTGTTTGAGCAAATCTCCCCTTGCAATTTTTACTTCTTCATCAGTATCCCCTTCCCACCACAAGCACTACTTGAATTGCTTAGTGTAGTTAATTTAAACACAAGTTAGAAGCCACTCTTCTACTTTCTACTTTTCTAATTCTATTCTTCTGTTTGAAAGGTTTGATCAAGCCTGTTTGGAGCATGGGTAAAATTTCCAAACTGAACTCTAATGGACTTAAAAAAAACATTTTGTATTGTCCTAATACTCACAGTTCAATACATGTCACCAAGTCAAAACCAAGCATGCAAGGATCTTTATGGGCAACTGAACCATGATGCAAGGTAATAGTTAGGGATCTTTCAGATGGTTGCAAATAATCAACAGGAAGAGGAGACAATGTATGCCTACAAAAGTATTAAAAATATGACGTTACCGGAAGGACCTTAAGACAAGGTAAATAGTGCACATAAATGAACTAGCCAACACACTGCATAGATACCTCATAAATCTCAACAAGGCTAACCATTTCACATGGATATAGAAAAGAATATGCAATTCAAACACTTTTTGTAACTACCTGCAATAGGACAGAAAGAGCACAAGTTAAGCCAGAAACTGTCCTTTGTGTTCACAAAGATTTCCATTATGCTCTCAAGTCCCTTGGAAAGCCACTTGTAAATTCTGATAATAGTTCAATTCCAGACACACAATAAGTCTGGTTTAGACAAGCTTTGCAGGGTTTTGGGGGGAGTTCTAGGTAAGCATATTACCTATTTTTTCCAAGTAAAATACACTGAGAAACCAAAGTACATGTGCAAATTCCATTCTGAAATACAGCACTAGACAAAACACACAATAAATATTAAATATAGAAGGTTACTCCTCTTCATTCTTGAGAAAGAGCAAGAGATAACATCAACATCCAGATCCTACATATTCACTGAAATTGTATTAATCTGCTTTCAAGAAACCTACGTTCATCCATCGGACCAATGCTTCAAAGATCACATACCTCTCATTTTAGAGAGGTTCTAAACCAGACACCATACACTGAGCTAACCTTCCTGTTTCAAAATGATAAACAAGAAGAACAAGTCCCACCATGGTGACTAAAAGTTCCATGTACATTTAAAAAAAAATCAAAGCTGGTCTTTCTGAAGACAATAATGTCACATACAGGCATACATACCATACATACATAGATATTCCTAATATGTGCATTAGTGCCTTTACAAACAGCGTATTTCTCAGATGTGCACACCCTGAGCGCCTCTGCATGATTCAGACCTTTGGCTACATTAGGTGATGTTATGGGCACCTACAGCCCAGGAGTCCCCAGGCACAGATCCAATGAAACTGACAATGACAGAGCTCTTCATTTGCCAAGCTGCTCTTTCTGTAGTCACGCTAATTTTGAAAGCCCCTACAAGAAATGCTGCATCATGCCACTTGTATTTGGTTTGCATGGCAAGGTTGCCTCGGGGCTATAGGAGAGGCTTCTCTGAGGGGAAGCCCACGCTGGAGCAGGCTTCTGGCAGGAGCCTCTGGAGAAAAGAGCCCACACTGGAGCAGCTTGGCTGGCAGGACTCATGGCCCAGTGGGGCATCCATGCTGGAGCAGCCTGCTCCTGCAAGACTGCAGCCTGTGGAAAGGAACCTGGGCTGAAGCAGATCATGAAGAACTGCAGCCCATGGGAAAGACCCATGCTGGAGAATTTTATAGAAGTCTGTCTCCCCCATGGGACAGACCAGATGCTGGAGCATAGGAAGGACCTCTCTCCCTGAGGAGGAAGCAGCAGCAAAAATAACATGTAATGAAGTGACTGTAATCCCCATTCCTCATCTTTCTGCAACACTGCAGGAGAGGAGGTAGAGAATAGGCAATAAAGTTAAACCCATGAAGGAGTAACAGGCAGGGAGTAGGTGTTTTTAAAATTTGCTTTACTTACTATCCTACTCTAATTTTGATAAGAAATTCAACTAATTTCCTTAAGTCAAGTCTGGTTTGCCCATGATGGTAACTGATGAGTGATCTCCCCCTGCCCTTTAACTCATGAACATTTTGTTGTATTTTCTCTCTCTGTTCAGCCAAGGAAGGGGATTGATAGAGCAGCTTTTGGTGAGCTCCAGGCTCCAAAATCCAAGATCCAGGTTGCCAGGGTCAACCCACCACATCACTAGGTCAAGACAAACACAAATCTCAAAACAGTCAAAGAGCTTACATTTTCTCTTTCATTACATTTGCACAGATATCTAGCCCAGCTAACACTTCAATGCAACTGCAGAATTTCAGCATCCAGAGAAGGCTGCAATCAGCACATCCTAAATCTGCCACCTGTAAATTAGATATTTAAAAAAAGTATTAATGCTATATATTTCTAAGTAATTTCAGAGACTTGCATAAAATTAAAATGCCATACTTATCATAATAACTTCTTAATGATAAATCATTTCAGAATCATAACTAAAATTTACAGCTGCAAGCAAGCAGGATAGATGCAGACTTGAAAATTCTTTTTAAAAAATGTATATGAAGATCCTGCAAGGTTTTTTAAAAAGAATTAACCTTTTGTTACTACAGCTATAAACAAGTACATGTAGGACATCCCACAGATTCTGAAGAATGTCTTCCACATGAGTAACAGTAAAACACGATTTTAAGTATAAAAGCTGCAGCAATTTTCACATTCACCACTGCTTTTCTCTGGTCTTTTCTCGCTCCAAAACATTGGGAACAGGCTCACCAGCAGCCAAGTTAGCAGCAAAGAATCTGCATAAAATGAGTTTACAGGCTCAGTCTAATGCTTAAGTGGGGAACTCAGGGGATATTCAGACCATGAAGTCAAATAATAGAATATTCTTTCCTGTAAGCTAAAGAGATAGTTGAGTATGTAAACCAACCCCCACTGTTCTTTCTCAGGCTCAGTCAAGGTTGAAGCACACTGCTGTTCCCCATGTGAAAATCCTGAGTTGTTTCTATTCAGTTTATCTACTGTCTGTGCAAACAGAAAGTTCACCCTCCCATCCACTCCACACTCTAAATCAGAAAATTCAAACCTTTAAAGACAGATGCAACACTGGTGAATATGTTCTGTTTGAAAGGAGATTACAGTGCCACGGCACCATAGACTGGATTAAATTTTTATTAGCTACTAGAAGTATGATTACATAAGTAATGCAGGTGCATCAGTTTCTTGCATCCCCCCTAAGATATTAACATCAGTTTAAGGGTTAAATACTGCAGACTTGCGATCTTTTGGGGAAGGAAGTGGGGAGGACACATTAGAAGAGAGCAAACACTGTGGAATGTTACTTAAATAATTTAACTTTTCATAGTGAGTAGTGAAAGAAAATTCTGATATATTGGAGGGACACAGATGACAACACAGGCGGAGGGTCACAAGCCCTTAAGAAAGTGGAGATGAGTTAGCCTCACATAATCCCACACTCTCAGTGTCACTTCTCATCTGAGACTATCCATGCAATGATGAGANGCCCATGATGGTAACTGATGAGTGATCTCCCCCTGCCCTTTAACTCATGAACATTTTGTTGTATTTTCTCTCTCTGTTCAGCCAAGGAAGGGGATTGATAGAGCAGCTTTTGGTGAGCTCCAGGCTCCAAAATCCAAGATCCAGGTTGCCAGGGTCAACCCACCACATCACTAGGTCAAGACAAACACAAATCTCAAAACAGTCAAAGAGCTTACATTTTCTCTTTCATTACATTTGCACAGATATCTAGCCCAGCTAACACTTCAATGCAACTGCAGAATTTCAGCATCCAGAGAAGGCTGCAATCAGCACATCCTAAATCTGCCACCTGTAAATTAGATATTTAAAAAAAGTATTAATGCTATATATTTCTAAGTAATTTCAGAGACTTGCATAAAATTAAAATGCCATACTTATCATAATAACTTCTTAATGATAAATCATTTCAGAATCATAACTAAAATTTACAGCTGCAAGCAAGCAGGATAGATGCAGACTTGAAAATTCTTTTTAAAAAATGTATATGAAGATCCTGCAAGGTTTTTTAAAAAGAATTAACCTTTTGTTACTACAGCTATAAACAAGTACATGTAGGACATCCCACAGATTCTGAAGAATGTCTTCCACATGAGTAACAGTAAAACACGATTTTAAGTATAAAAGCTGCAGCAATTTTCACATTCACCACTGCTTTTCTCTGGTCTTTTCTCGCTCCAAAACATTGGGAACAGGCTCACCAGCAGCCAAGTTAGCAGCAAAGAATCTGCATAAAATGAGTTTACAGGCTCAGTCTAATGCTTAAGTGGGGAACTCAGGGGATATTCAGACCATGAAGTCAAATAATAGAATATTCTTTCCTGTAAGCTAAAGAGATAGTTGAGTATGTAAACCAACCCCCACTGTTCTTTCTCAGGCTCAGTCAAGGTTGAAGCACACTGCTGTTCCCCATGTGAAAATCCTGAGTTGTTTCTATTCAGTTTATCTACTGTCTGTGCAAACAGAAAGTTCACCCTCCCATCCACTCCACACTCTAAATCAGAAAATTCAAACCTTTAAAGACAGATGCAACACTGGTGAATATGTTCTGTTTGAAAGGAGATTACAGTGCCACGGCACCATAGACTGGATTAAATTTTTATTAGCTACTAGAAGTATGATTACATAAGTAATGCAGGTGCATCAGTTTCTTGCATCCCCCCTAAGATATTAACATCAGTTTAAGGGTTAAATACTGCAGACTTGCGATCTTTTGGGGAAGGAAGTGGGGAGGACACATTAGAAGAGAGCAAACACTGTGGAATGTTACTTAAATAATTTAACTTTTCATAGTGAGTAGTGAAAGAAAATTCTGATATATTGGAGGGACACAGATGACAACACAGATGACAACATTTAACTTTTCATAGTGAGTAGTGAAAGAAAATTCTGATATATTGGAGGGACACAGATGACAACACAGGCGGAGGGTCACAAGACCTTAAGAAAGTGGAGATGAGTTAGCCTCACATAATCCCACACTCTCAGTGTCACTTCTCATCTGAGACTATCCATGCAATGATGAGATGAACCTAATAAGCTACACGGAACTATCAGCTCTGGAAAGCAAAACCCAGCTATGAGGAAAGCAACTTGAACCAAATTTCGCAGCATTAAATTAAAACCAGAATGCTCACTACTTTCAAAAACAGTCTAAGGTTTTTAATTTCTCTTGTTTAAATATTCTCCTCTTCACAGCAAGTAAAATTAATTTTATGCACCCCTGAAAATCAACATATCACAAGGTATCTGCTAAGGCCATTCAGTTCTAACAGTTTCTTCACTACTATTGTTCGGTAATTAGGTCAACAGCTTATTTATGCACTTTTTCTTCCTGAGGTGCCAAGTGTCAACTTACTTTCAAGTTTCTAATCTAAAGAGACAAAACATACCAACCTTCTTAGGTTTGTATTTCTCCACTAAATCTTTAACGAACTGGTGGCGTTGTTTGTACAAAGGAGGTTCAAATTCAATAATTTGCGTAGACTCTTCTTTAGAATCCATAGTATTCTGGCAATGCTAAAATAAAAAGTTAGCTCTTATTTTCTGAAGTACTTCATAATATATCCAATTACAAAGTTTGTTGTTTTCGGTAGTGTTTGAGTCCCAATTTAGCAGGGGTAGACCTGATCTGAGTTCTATTCAAAGCATAACAAAAACGCTGGGATTAGCATGATTAGGCTGTTCTTGCCACATTATGTAAATAACTTTATGTAAACAACTATGAATCATACACAAATCTAAAAAAGCAAACTTCATAATCTGTCACTCTCCATCCAGCATACCTGTACAGAGACTACAGCCAAACACTACAACCAAATGCATCTGGGCCAAGCCTGCACACAACTTGATTGCTCTACGAGGTCTTTTACGCACAAATAAAAATATTCGTTTGTGTATATATACGCACAAAAGCCGGCTCGGTGTTCAGGCCAGTCCCCCGCCGCCTCGGGAGCTAAGCGGGCCCGCTGGGCTCCCTTCAGCAGCGCCGGCGTGAGGGGCCGCCCGCGGCAGCCACCGCCCGCCCCCCGCCGGCTCCTGAGCCGCCCCGGCTCCCGATCCCCGCCGGCTGCCGACCCCCGGCAGCCACCGCCTGCCGGCCCGGCCACCCCCCGCCCCTGGCCGGCGCTCCCCCGCGCTTCCCGCTCCACCTTCTCTCCCCCGGCGACTTCCCGCCTGGCACAAGCGGCCGCGCCCACGGGGGCGCGGCACCTCCGGGAGCGCCCGGAGCTCCAACTGACGGCCCTCGTGGGATGTTCCCGGGAGATGCTCCTTACGGCGCTGCTGTGCGGGACCATAAATAAAACCATAAAAAAACCACTAACGACCGTCCGAGGGGCCCACCTGTTGTACTGATCCGTGCCAGCCTCCCTCGGTGTAATTAAAAGGTGATTGGCGGCGGCGAGCGGTGTCCCTACTTTTTACACTAAACCCCAAAAATCTCGCCACTCCTCATGCAAGTCCCTTGCGGTGCTGCTGTGCCTAAAGCCGCGTTTGCTACGCCGCAGAGGGGAAACGCGCTATTGAGCTGGTTGCCATATGCAGTGAACTAACCCAGTCTGGGTGAGTGAGGTAGAGAGCACAAACATCCAAAATCGATGTCTTTTGCAGGGTTTCATTAAGTCTTTTCCACACTGGGACAAATTTGTGTCTCAGTGAACAGGCAACTGCGTAGCTGCAGTGTGAAAGTGGAAAGGAAAGGAAAGGGTGGGTCTAAATGTCCCATTTCTTCTAACATGTTAACAGCATGTAAAGCATTTGTTAATCACAGGGAAGGGCTGTTATTAATGAAGATAGTGTACAGTGTAGGCCTGGGACCTAGAAGGAGGCAGGACTCTGGTGGCAGTGAGGATAAAGTTAGATCTTAATTCAATGCCCTTTAAGACTTCAGAATACACTAGACATGTATTTGCCAACTCCTGGCTAACATTTTAAATTTTGTGGCTTAGACAGAGTACACAGTTACTCTTTTTGGCTGTCAAGTAATTGCTTAACCCTGAACTTTCACTTAGTACCTATGTCTCAACTAGATAATTCTTTAAATTCTGCCCGGTGTTTTTTTACTTCAGAGAAAGGTTTATTATTAGAAGTCTTTTACTTACTGGCTTCCAAGGCTATGGATTCTGGTATCCTGTGAAACTCTTCTTACAAGTCAGTATAATGGATTCTTTAGAACAAAAAAAGTACAGAGAAAAACACTAGTAAAGTTTACAGTAAAATTCAATTCATAACACATTGTAAATTCACATAATGTCCTAATAGTTCATAAGAATTCACCCCAAAATGTACCACTGCAAGTGAAACCTTCAGAATTATCAGCTATTATAATTTTCCACTATGAAAAACATCACAGAGATATCCTTTCTGATTGTTCCATATTAGGTGATGGCATTGGATTGGAGATCCAGTCTTTGGAAGACTGGCAACAAGAAAGAGATGGTGAGCACTATTTGCAGTTTTGAGCTGGAAAATCTGCTTTGACTCCAGAGTGTCTGATCTACTCGCTGAAAAACGTATTGAAAAATTCTTCTGATTTTTTTCCCATTAAATCGAATAAAGAGGTTTTTTATTATTGTCTGACTGGGAAAAAAATTTATTTGACTTAGTCTAGTTGTGGTTAAAATTTTTGTTCTTTTTTTTTTGTTGTTGTTTTTCCCTTTATGTAGTGGTACATCTACATAACAGTCTCAAGGCATCATAGAATAATTTATGTTGGAAGGGACCTTTAGAGGATACTCAGTGCACCCCCCTACTTGAAGGAGGTCCAAGTCAATGAGATTACTTGGAAACTTGAGTTCCAAAGTAATTCTCACATTACAGTCTACAATTTCAAACTGAATACTCTAACTGTATTAGCTCAATATGCCACAAATCAAGCAGGTTTTTCTTTGGAGAAACCTGTTACTTTTGCACCCTACACAGAGCAACAAATGATATTGTTGCACACAGACAGAGATATAAAAGAAAGCTCTTATAAAATATAGTTTAGGCCCTGCTACTCTAGCTAAGCTAGAAGTAGCTTGTAAATTCCCATGTGAAAAAATCTTGAGAATAGAATTCATTTGCACAACAATTTATTCTTGGGGAGAAAAATAAGTGGCACCTGCATAAACAATTAATCTATCCCATGAGAATCAGTGAAGAAAGTATGTAAACAATCCAAGAACCAAGAGATTTGATAGACAAGTAAAATGCCTTTTACTAACCAATCAAGTGGTAAGAAAACTACTATCTAATTAGAGTTGCACGCAAAGTCTGCGAAAGCTGTATAAAATTAGTTGTGTGAATAAAGAATTGGCTTTTCCTGCATGAAGAAACTGAGTCCTGGCTGGTCTGTTACAACACGATATGATTATACTGGAATAAAAGCATCTCACAATATAAAGTCATGAATCAAGAAATCCTAAACTGTTTACATTTATTTCCTTCAGTAACTGGAATGAGAAAGACAACTGTATGCAGTTCCAGTACTTTCCCCATAAAGTTGCAGTGCATATAATTAAATCTGATAGCAAAAGAAACCTGTTGCAGCACTGCTGCCAGAAGACACTAGTCCATATTGATATTTGACAGAAATATCCATACATCAATATTTCTTAATCTGTAATTCAAGAGCTAACCAGTCCTCTCAGCCTAAATTCAGAGCATGTTTAGTGACTGAAGAAATCGTCTTTTTCTCCTCAGCTTCAATTAACAGATTTGGCCCATTTTGAAAAATTAAGAATTCATCTGTGTGAATGAGAAGTGAAGCTGCTGTTACACACAAATCACATTCTTCTTACTCTTTCATAATTATATATAGTTTTCTTGCTGTTTGGAAGTGAAAATCACCTTGTTTTGAGGTTCTTTTATTTGGTTTTTGAGGTCTTTTGGTTTTGTTTTTCTTTTTTGGCTGTACTCTGTAAAAACCAGCTGGGATGCCTGAGGGAAGAAAATCTAATTTGGAGCAAATGGATTTATAGGTTGCAACTATATGAGAGGTTTCAGCATCACTACCAAAGAGTGAAAGAAGTATAAAAACGTGATATTATAGAGAGTAAAAATTACTGAGGCTTGGATACTGATATTTGGCTAAATATTCCAACCGGAAAAGGTAAATGAATGGAAACACAATTAGGGCAATGTAAACTATAACAGAAGTATGGGCTGTCTTGAAGTGGTTACACAATAAAAATGAAGGAAGTGCTCCAAACAACACTAACAAAACCACTCATGTTCAAAGAAAAGTTACTACTCTAGCTAACTGCCTCCAGAACAATATCACTGTTATAAAGACACTTTCTTGGAATTAGTTTTTGTGATTAGCTCTCTGATTTGATATGAGATTGTTAAATGGGTATTTAGTGCATCAATATGGTAGAGCCATGCAAGTAATGAAGATTTTGTGAATGTCTTTGGAAATCAGCCAAGATGGGAAGAGAAGGCCAAAAGGAAACTGGTAATTATTTCTAGAAAAGAGGAGTGAAAAGCCTCAATAGCAGAACAGGCACCTTAGAGAAACTGTTAACTGTCAGGGCCCTGATAACACTTCTGCTACAGTACAAGCTCTAAGGTACTTGAAGGGCCAGGGCAATGAAAATAAACTGTTTCTCAATGTTTCAATGTGTAATGAAGAGTGAAAGTATTTTAATGTTACTTCCAACAGTATTTATCTCCTCTTTTCTAAATTAAAAATCTGGGTTATCTTTAGCATGTAGAGATGCTATTCCCATGGAGGATTTCATTACCAACTTCTCCGTGTACCTGTTTCCTGATGTGCTGAGCAATGGGGAGCCTTTCTGTGTACAACTGAACACACTTTGGGGCATTATGCTCAGCTGGCAGTCATTTCACTGAACTTTCAGTTTATTTTTGCACAGTCATTTGATGTTTAGAATATTTTGGCAATTCTTCTAAATCACACTTTCAGTCTCCCTTTTGTAACTTTAGGTTTAAAGACTGACACCAAAGTACATAACTAGCTATATTGGGTTTAGGGTTTTTTTTGCTTTTGCAGGCAAAACCAGAGGATTTTCTCTTTGCTGTTAGTAATTATACGTAGACAGTAATTCTCTCTTAGCTGTTTAACCTATTTCTGCTTGTTCCAAGTCTGTATGTCGGACTACGAGTTTCAGAGAGAGATGTTGAGCTGGAATTGAGCAGCAGAGAACAGATACTGTTCTCTGGGTGTCTGACGGGGTTCTCAGAAGCTGCTCAGCCAGGTCCTGGCCAGAGCAGTGGGCCTCGTACCCAGCACTGGCATGAAGAGAACAGGCTGGGCCGTGCCCTAGCCCTCGCTGCCCTCCGGGGCTCCAGCACACTGAACGTGCCCAACATTTCTTCCTTTCCCCTTCCCCACCCCTTCCCCAGTAGGGAAGCTGTCGATGCTCCATGCCTTCAAGCCCAGGCTGGATGGGGCTTGAAGCAGCCTGGTCTAATGGAAGGCATCCCTGGCCACGGCAGGGGGTTGGAACTAGATAGGTGGGTCTTCAAGGACCCCTTCCAACCCAAGTCATGCTATGACTTCTTTGCTTCTCCACTGCTGTGGAGGCAGAAGCGTCCAGCGCCAGCTGTGCCGTGGCCTCATTACTAAAGACAAGGGACCGAGGGAACCAGTTTTCAACTGTTAAATCGGTGGTTTAATCTACTGAACTCCGTGTGACGGTGTCAGCAGCTGCCTCCCTTCGAGCCACAGAATCCCCTCGCTCTCCCTGGCGGTCATGTCCCGCCTGCTGGGTCCTCGGGCTGCCGCGAGGCGAGGCGAGGGCGGGAACAGCCTCGGGAAATAGCCGGGCTGTCAGCGGGAGGGGCCGCAGCGCCGGCCAGCGCGAAGGCTCCGGAACTCCCCCGCTCCGGCCCTTCCCCGCCCTTTCCCCGCCGCTCCCCGCGGGTCGGTGACGCGGCCCCGGAAGGCGCTGCCGTCACTTCCCCGGCCGCCATCTTGTCGGGGCTGAGGCAGCGCCCGCCGGTCCCGCTCCGTGTGCGCGGCCCGCCTGCCCCGAGCGCCGACCCGCCATGGCCAACAACAGCCCCGCGGTGGCGAACTGCCAGGGGCAGCAGGCGGCCCAGCACCCGCCCGGCGCCGTCCCGCCCGTGCAGCAGCCGCTGCAGAGCGGGGGCCCCAAGCCGGCGGCCTCGGGCAAGCAGGGCAACGTGCTGCCGCTGTGGGGCAACGAAAAGACCATGAACCTGAACCCCATGATCCTCACCAACATCCTCTCGTCGCCGTACTTCAAGGTGCAGCTCTACGAGCTCAAGACCTACCACGAAGTGGTGGACGAGATCTATTTCAAGGTGAGCCCGCGGGCCGCGCTGGCGCCGGGCCCGGTTTGGTTGCGGCCCGCGCCTTTTCGCCCCTTATCTTTCGTTGAGGGATGGGAGTAAATATCGGTTGTGTTGCTGAGCTGAGGGAATCCAAGGCTCTGCCTTCTCTGCCTCACCAAAGAGGCGTGTTCCGCGTCGGATTTGGTATTGCGGAGCTGTAAATTGAGTTTGAAGAGGGCAGCGTGAGCCGGGGCGGTGGGGGCGAAATGGCCGTCTGAGGGCTGCGCCTTCAGCCGGAGAGAGCGGGGAGGGCGCAGATCTGCTGCCGCTGCCGGAGGCCGGCCCTCCCCGCAGCGCGGAGCCGCCGGCGCGCCGCGTAACCGCACAGAAGGGATGGTGGTGACCGTAGGTGTCTGCGTGTGGCTTCCATTCTCAGTTCCAGGTTAGGATTCCCTTCTCCGTGGCTCAGCTTGCAATTTAATGAGCTCGTTTTAGTGCTTCTTGTGATGTTAGGTAGCATATGCTGGGGAGATGAATGATCTGTATCAGGGCACCTATGTCTCGGTTCTTGTTTTGTTAGCAGGATTGAATCAGTTTTGCACCGAGGCTTCCATCAAGCCACTCTCCCAGGTAGAGGTATGCATAATTAATGCTAATCAACGCAGCCACTTTCGTTGTTCTGATAACGAGACCAAAATTTAGATAATTCAAGCTTAGATAATTCAGTTAGTCACCTGTGTTTTGGTCGTTATTGGCGTATTTTTTCAGGTGAATTCATTTTGCTTGATAATGTTATTGTGTCAGCTGGTGGGTTTCAGTATATTTGAAGTAAATAAAATAAAAACAAAAGGTAGCCTTTTTTTTTCATTTATCCAAGCCAAATCAAGTTACTTAAGGCACTATAATTGTGAAAAATAACTCCACCACAGTATTTTGAGATTTTTTGGCAGTTTGTGCTTATTATTCTACTTTTTTTTTTCATGTAAAGATAGCCTTTCTCTGCCTGTGCTGTCATTTGGAGCTGATTATTTATTTCTCCTCATACTTAGTGTAACATATATTGTCGGCAGCATCTCTCCAGTTAATATACTACCTGCTGCATGGGTGAGAGACTCATGACTATCTGAATGGAAAGCAGCAGAGTTTACTTATACAATTGATTTTTAGAGATGAAAAAAATTATGAAATAAACATACTTTCAGAAAATTTGATAGCTTACTCTATTTTTGTAAAGTGAACCCCTTCAGATGCACTAAAATGTATTTAGAGCGATTCATTGTCTTTGTACTGCTAGAGCTCAGCAGCAGTAGGTCAGATAGTTCATTTGCTTAACCTACTGTTTCATTCCAAAAGTGGTTTTATCTTAAATTTGGGTGGAATTTTGACATGCCAGAAAAAATCTGCATATTGATCTGATTTGTTTACTGAACTTGACAGTTAGTGACTCAAAACTGCGTGCTAAATAAAGAGAAAACGCAGCCCCTTATTCACTCATGAGTAATGGCTGTGAGGGAGAAGATAACCTGATGGTTAAGCTGCTTCCTTGATATTAAGAAGATTTGAATTCTCTTCATGTTTTAAGATTCCTGAATAATTGCTGTGGGTTTTTTTGTTAGTTGTTGTTTTTGTTTTTATTTTTAATGGTGTGACACCTGTCATAGCAGCTGTATTTTCAAGTGTATTTGTCTGTCTAAGAAACAAGTGTCTCTTATAGAAAATTTTAGAATGCTGGGTGCTGGATTATCAGGAAGGGTGATTGTAAGTCACACAAGCAACTAGTGATAAGGACTATCTTTGAAGATATAGATTGTGTCCAGGTATTTGAATTAATTAATTTGTAATTCTGGGCTCCTGTTTCAGTTCTGTATCTACGAAGTGCAGGACTTCCTCTTTCTTTACCCCTGACCTTAACACCATGTGCATGTCCTCAGCTTCATTTCATCTGTGTATTTCCAACAAGTTAAGCCTACAAAACAGTCTTTGTGGGATCAAAACTTTAAATGCTCCTTTTTGAAATTAATATTGTTTTCAGGGTTTTGCTTTTTGTTTTAGTTGATACCTGTCAAAACCAGCATGTTTACATTGAATGTAATTTAAAAAGTTGAAGACTAGCATTTGTGATAGTGTTATACTCAATTCTTTGACTAAAAAATACTTCTCATTTCCTGTGAGAGGCAATGCTATGTAACCAGAAGAATATGCAATATTATTTGTGCAGTATTTGTGAACTTCTCATGCTAACAGTAGAAGAAGTCATAGTGGATTTTGAATTCTACAGTATTGACATCTCTCATAGTTCCTGTTTGACAATGATAGCAACTGTAAAAAACCCAAACAAACAGTTCAGCAACTTCTGCTGTTAGTGTATCTCTGGTTTCATGTGATTGTGTACATAATTGGTTTTATTTCATGTATTGTTAAAGAATCTTAATTTGCAAAGTACCATACAGCATGAACTCTCATTCCCAATCCAGTGTCGGTAGCACCATTGTATCCTTTTTTGTCTTTTACATATATTTTAAGTTGCTGTGTTTAGGAGATATACTTGTTTATTGAGCCAGATATTGCTTGTCTGAAATTCAGAATTTCAAATGTAGCATAGGCAGTTATATGGTTGTGAGCTTGTTTATGACTCTTACTGTCAAGTTTTAGGAATGGTATTGATTAACTGTGTTTGTGCACTCATCTGTAAATGTATGTCATGAGATTTGTCTTGGGCAAATTTTACTTGTTTGTGCTTAGGAATAATTTTTTTCTAAGAACATCACTGCAGTCTAAGAGAAAAAACATTGACTTTATGTTAAAACACTAACCTTGATGAACATATTTCTTTTGTCCTAATAGTAAGTGATAAAGAAAAGAAATCTCTAGTTAAATCCACTTCAGAAATGAGATTTAGGAATATGAGACTGTATATTTTGACTTTTGTAGCTGCCGTCAGCAGTTACCACCAAAGTTGTAAAGAGATGGTTTAAATAAAGACAGTTGTTTAATGACCCAAGGAAATAGTAATGATGGGGTTTAGTCATAAAGTAATTGAAAGTACATGGAGTGTAGAGTAAGCATGGATGTTTCCTTTGGGATTATGGGATTTGTTTGTTTTAAATTTCATTCAGGATTTTGGCTGTAATTTCTTAATGTGATAATTAAAAAAGCCAAGTGCTTTGCTTTGCTTTAATGACAAAGCAGACTTGATCTTGAATTTACTAGAAGACAGTTTTTTAAGATTGGTTTAGGATATCCATTGTTAAATCAGGCTTATGTGGTCACCTAAACACTATGGAGGTTGTAATTGTAATTTTCTTTCTTTCCTCCTGTCCCCCACCTCACCCTTTCAGGTTACGCATGTTGAACCATGGGAAAAGGGCAGCAGAAAAACAGCAGGCCAGACAGGGATGTGTGGAGGGGTAAGTAGAAGTACGTGCCTTCTTAAATTTTTCTGTCTGGTAAATAACTTTGCAAAGCATAGATAAAATGTGCTTGTATGTTGGCTCAGTCTGTAGATGTAAAATATTTATTATAAAGACTAGATACATTCTTCTCACTTCCAAAGCTGTGGATGTAAGTAGTGTTACTTTTTCCACATAGCTTTGTTTGTAGATTTAGATTTTATCCTGTGTTAGCTCTCATATTCTTTTGTAGGTTTGGGATAATGTGTTTGTGACTTCCTGCATCCTCACCTAACTTTCTGCTTTTGAAAGGTGCGTGGTGTTGGAACTGGAGGAATTGTGTCTACTGCTTTTTGTCTGCTCTACAAATTATTTACGCTGAAGCTCACTCGTAAGCAAGTGATGGGCCTTATCACACATACAGACTCCCCATATATTAGGGCTCTTGGATTTATGTATATTAGGTAAGTGTCAATATCCTCAACTAATGACTGATCTAATATGCAGAAAGCTGTATTAAAATTTTACATTGTTTTTGTGCTTAAAGGTACACACAGCCACCTACAGATCTATGGGACTGGTTTGAATCCTTTCTTGATGATGAAGAGGTATGTCCGCGAGGGTAATAATTTGTTTCTTTTTGTTTCTTTTCATGTTACTACTTTAGGCTTAAACATTGCTTGATAGGGTTTTCTGTAGTTTGCATGTTACAATGTTATGCTCTTGTTTACATTGTACCTTAATTAGTGCAGGAAACAGGTTTGAGCTGGGACCTGGGTGATTTCTCTTAGATTTTGAAGATCTAACAGATTTTTTCATTGATTATGATGTTACTGTGTCAGATTTACGAAGCCATGTGGAACAGGTGTACTGAATCAGAATGCAGACAGCAAGCAGGCTGTGTGAATGTGTCTTCTGTGTGTTTTTTAAAATCATAGTTACTTTTAGGTAAGGTGTAGTAAGTCATGTGAGTGCTGTTTATTACTGGGATAAGGGAATTGATGCTTACATAAAAGGGTGGGAGCTATTTGGTAGAAACCAACACTCACCTAGGAAAATACTGCCAGAAATCTCTGTGGTTATTATTCATGTCCTGGAACAACTAAACCCAGGATTTCTTCAGAGGAGAAGGAAAAAGCCTGATGGCTGCATAAGGTGGTATTGTTTCTGGAACTTAATGTCTTTGTTAATGGGGCAGATAAAGAGATGAGCTGCTGACTGAAGTAATTCAGTAAAAAGGTTGCATTATTATGCAGTCAGATAGGAGAATACCTTTAGTATCCTAGTCCCAATTTACTGTTTGGAGAAACAGTAGGGAGCTGGTGGGTGAGACTTCTTGGGCTATGCAGTTCAGTACACAGTCTGCTACATACTGCTGCAATTTTTATTTATTGAGCAGGTACTAAATTGCATCCTAAATTTAAGACTAGAACAGGAAGGATCATTTGCCATCTTCAGTGTGATAGTAGGCATCTACTTGAAGAAATTTCAGATGTTGTAGTTATAAATCATGTCCAAATACTGGTGTTAAAGACAGACACAGGTATAATTAACACTAATTGCAATGCAGTATATTTATTTCAAATGGTTTCTTTCATGCTAATATCAAAAACACTGAGCAAAGGAAACAGCTGGTAATTTCAGGTAAACTCATGCTCTAGTAGATTTTTAACAAAAATGAAGCCAGATTGGACTCTTGCTTGAATCAGTGTAATGTCCTTCTCCCCCAGGTGGGGCTAGCTGATATGAATTCTCCTCCACAACGCTGGACTGTAATTTATGAGAAGGACTGGGGTGGCTTCATTCTCAGGGCCTCACAAAGTCAATTCCAAGGACAGTAAAGCAGTCACAAGTACAATGCGTTGTGCAGGTCTTAACTGGTTCATTATTCAAAGCACATTTTTTAGTTTATACATTTCAGTTCTTGCTGATACTGGGTATCAAGATGTGTTTATTTCTTGTTATTTAAAACCTCCCACTGTATTTTTGGAATTAGTTTTTCTTTCCCAGCTGCTATCAGTAGCTTTGTGTTATGTAGAAAAACTGCTTGGGGCTGCTTAAGTTTCTTACCAGTCCTAGTCAAGCTCAGTAGGATGAAGCAAATTTTTATATATGGAATTATTTAAACCTACAGGATTTTTTTTTCCCTCCAGTTCTTAAATATGTGGAAGCAGTTCATCTTTTGTCATGCTGCTGTGAAAACCTTCCCAGGACACAGAGTTACTTTTCAAAATGCTTCTTATGTTTATTTTGTTTAACTGTACGTACTCTCCAGGTGCTACGTTTAACTCCTCTTTTTCTTCTTTAGATCTCTGCAGCGATTATATTTGGAAAAACTGTATATCTGAACACTTAAATGTGTGTGAGTGCAAGCAGTTTTACGTTCAGATTTTCTCTTCCTGTTTAGATAACAAATCTCACTTTCCTTGTGTGCTTGCACTATAGGTTTGGGACTGACAATAGCTGACTAACATGTCCTGAGCTGTGAGAGGGCATAGCAAGAAGGCCTTCATGCGGTAATGACCCTTTTCAGAGACAATGGTCATCATGGATTATGCGTTTCCAATTATTTGTTCATTTATTTATTTTTTTACATATTTCTAAATTAGAAACCTCACTGCTTCATGGCAGTTGGTTTGCTATTGCTTCCAATTCTGTTAGGATGCCATTTTGTACTAGAGGTTTTTCTATGATCATTTTTAGATAGGCAATGATGTCGTTCATAAATGATTTAGGCCACAGGGTTGGGTATGATGGTACACAGTTGTACATCCACAAAATGGAGTATTAAATGTAGTTTCAGAGGACTTCTCAACTTTGTGGCATTTAAATACAATGCAAGATCATACTGTATAACCAGACTGTGTAAGGGGATTTTGCATTAATCTCTTCATCGACAGTCCCTTACCATCCAGATGGCTGCAGGATTAGTATGTGCCTGCATGCATATATATTAAGTCCCATTCCCTATCTATAACATTCTGCCAAATCCAAAGGGTGCAGTTTGAATTTCTCTAAGGAAATGTATTAGAATATGAGACAAGTAAGCTTTCATAATCATGAGACTTCAATAGGACAGTAATGTAGCAGCATTTTTTTTAAACAGCAAAGAATATTTTTGACCATCAGGATATTTTTTGCTTGTATTTTGCAGGACCTGGATGTGAAGGCAGGTGGGGGTTGCGTTATGACCATAGGGGAGATGCTTCGTTCCTTCCTCACTAAACTTGAATGGTTTTCCACGTTGTTTCCAAGAATTCCTGTGCCAGTCCAGAAAGCCATTGACCAGCAAATTAAAAGCAGACCTAGAAAAATCAAGAAAGATGGCAAGGAGGGGATGGAAGAAGTAGACCGGCATGCAGAACGTAGACGTTCAAGGTCACATAAACATTATTTTAAAAACTAATGTTAAAAGTTCAATGTTGAACTACTTATTACCAGCAACATGTCTTTTCACGGAGAGAGGTTTTAAGGCAACAGTTTATGGATGCTAGTGCATTAAAATAATCAGATGATATTTGGTATTTAAGATTAAATAACAGGCTGTGTATGTAAAGTATAAATTGGAAAGAGAATCTCTTAACTGTTGAAGGTGTTTCATATAGAATATCTTCTATTTTAAAAGGTCTCCAAGACCAAGATCCATCAGTCCCAGGAGGTCTCCCAGAAGATCCAGAAGCAGAAGTCACCATCGGGAAGGCCATGGATCATCTAGTTTTGATAGAGAACTAGAAAGAGAGCGAGAACGGCAGAGATTAGAACGCGAAGCAAAGGAGAGAGAAAAAGAAAGGCGGAGATCTCGAAGTACCGATCGCTCACTAGAACGGAGACGAAGCAGAAGCAGGGACAGATACAGAAGCCGGAGTCGAAGTCGTGACAGGAAAGGAGATAGAAGAGACAGGGATAGGGAGCGAGAGAAAGAAAATGAACGGAGTCGGAAAAAAGAGAGAGATTATGATAAGGAAAGAGGTAGCGAGAGGGAAAAAGATCGATCTAGAGAAAGGTCAAAAGAAAGGAAAAGTAAGGGTGACGCAGAGGAGAGAAGACACAAGGATGACAAAGATGAGAAGAAACACCGCGATGACAAGAGGGATTCCAAAAAGGAGAGGAAGCATAGTAGAAGTCGAAGCCGGGAAAGAAAGCATAGGAGTAGGAGCCGGAGTAGGAACACAGGTAAGCGCAGCAGAAGCAGGAGCAAAGAAAAATCAAGTAAACATAAAAATGAAAATAAGGAGAAGTCAAATAAACGAAGCAGAAGCAGAAGCAGAGGAAGAACAGATAGTGTTGAGAAGTCCAGAAAACGAGATCAGAGTCCCAGCAAAGAAAAATCTAGGAAGCGTAGCAGAAGCAAAGAACGTTCCCACAAACATGATCACAGTGATAGCAAGGACCATTCTGACAAACATGATCGTCGAAGGAGCCAAAGTACAGAACGAGAGAGCCAAGAAAAGCAACAGAAAAACAAAGATGAGACTGTGTGAATTCTTTCAGAAGTGGATCACATTGAATCCTATACATGTTTGATTAAATCCTGCTTATTTTTTCTTAAAGTTGAGATTGTGCAGTAGTTGATGAGCACTCTTCTCCAACCTCCCTCTAGGCTGCAGATTGTCATTTCCTATTTTGGGTAGGGAAGTGCCTTTGTAAACCCATTCAATGCATTGACAGTTTTGAACCATTTGTTTAGTTTAATTTGTAATGCGGAGATTGTTCTTGCATTTTTATTGTTCAGATGTTTCTGAAATGTACAGTCTGTACATATGTCCTGAAAATGTTTTAATTCCTTTGGCATGGTTGCCATGTTGGTTAAATTTGTATGAGGCAATAAACTGCCACTAATTATACTTTCCTTTTGTAGACGTGGAATTATGGTTTGTATCCTGAAGTTAGCATGGCTGTGCTTTCCATAATAGTATGGCTTTTAGGGATGGATCTGGAATGTGTATTATAGCTGAGATATTTATGTGTGTACAATGTACATTGAGGGCTGCAGATTTAGAACTAACATTTATGTCCACTGTACCTGCTGTTTTGTCCAAAGCTTTTAAAATGTATTATGTTGATCACCAGTGGTGTTAAATTGAGTGGACTTTGAGAGATAGTGGTTTTGATGCAAGGATTTAGATTATGTTGGGGCTTGTTTAGTAATTCTGTAGAAAGGCTACCTCAAGTGGACACTGTAAAGGTTGACGGATGAGTACCGTAGCCATCTATGCATTTTATTTGTTTGAAGAAAATCCATGTAAGCTTCCTTTTTTTCTTTTTTAACACAGTTTATCCATTTGTGGTCCTTTAATGTTTTTAAGCAGCTGCACTCTGTCATTTATGATAATCCTGGGCTAATAAAGGCATTTAAGATGGGAAGAGGGAGGTAGGAAGAAGAAAAATATTACAAAGGATTTCAGTTTCAAGCTTCCAAAGCATTTTTATAAGTGTAAACATTTAAAATGACAATTAACTGATAGTGTCCTTTTTTAATTCATATTTTCTACAAATAGTAAAGATCACAGTTGTGCTGAACATTTCATCTGGCAGATTTTTTTTTAAACAGGTTGTTAAAAGCAAAAACCAAAATGCATTCTAGAAAAAGTTCGTATCATTGAAGTCCAAGTCTATTTCATAGATTATTCTGATGACTTGTATACTAAGTGAGGAGAACCATCTGGAATAAACTCTTAATTAATTCCTTTGTATTGAGTGTCAGCTTTTCCCTGCACGATCATTGCCAGTTAAAGAGTGCTTCAGTTCCTCCACATTTTATTTTCAGATCAAGTGACACTTTGTATGAATAAGGGATTTTATGTAATAAGTAACTTACAATGAGGATGTAGCAAACTAAAGAAATGCAGCAGCCCCAAGATAGGAAGACTATGAAGTGGGAATCAATCATGAAGTAACCCGAGGGTAGAAATAAAATATTTGTGCCTTTTTTTGCTTCTCCTAGATGACCTGTGATGCAGGTCATCTAGGCATGTTTCATTCTAAACATCCAGGGAAAACAGTGTTTTGACTTCCAACAGTATACTTCATTCCATAGTGTTCCAAGAAGCAAACTTTTTCTTCCTCCCTGCTCTTCCTATTTTCTGAACTGTAATAGTCTTCATCACCATTATCCTTAGTAATCAACATTTTTTAGTACTGACGTTTGCTTCTATTTGTGTAACCTGATTTTAAATCTGAGCTTGAAACAAAAACTTCGACAAATTCATTCCCTTTCAGCGTGAAACTAAAACACTGAGCTTTCATTTAAGATTGGAGAAAAAAAGAAATACTGTGTCTAGTAGATTACTAGAACTGTCTCTGCAGTCTGCCAAGCAATTGCGTGGATTCTGTCCAAACCTTGAGGACAACTTTAATTTATCTTGTTTGTGTCTAGAGGGCTTCTTTTGGCCTTGTTTTTAACCTTCAGTTTCTGAAGCAAATATGTTCTTGGGCAGAGAGGCTGCAGAATCAGTGTTTTGTTTGGGAAAATGGATTACTGATTTCTAGTTGTTCCTTCAGGGCTCTTCCTCCTCTTCGGAGACTGTTGGGCAATACAGTGAAAGAATGGTTTATTTGCAGGAAAAATTGCAGGTGTTTGAGAGATAATCTTTGACCTGAACGTGGACAAGCACTGTCTCACTACAACAAAGATGGAACATCTTTAAGATGGTGAACGTTTTGATACAGCTTGTGCAAAGACTGGGCCATCCCAGTATCTCTTTACAAGTGCAGTAATTTCAGGTCTGTGCTTTTATTTTCCTAGTTTATAAGTAGGCCTTTTTGACCTCTGAATTTAATATGATCGGTATTATGTTCTTGAGTTAGCAGTGTAATAGGCAGCACAATATTCACTGCCAACCAAGATCTGTGAAAATTACTTGAACCATGACACATGTCTATAATTATCCTTGGGATTTACTGTTACACAGCTCTTCAGTTTGTATCCAGGGTCTCAATTCCTTTTTGTCTTTGTGATGCCATTTTATTTCATGTGCCCTTCCTTAAAAAGCAGAAGGAACTGCAGGGCTGTGAAAGCTCTGATGAGCAGGGGTGAGCTAGCGGAGGTGCCGGCGCTGCCCACTCTGGTGCAGTTGTTGCAGTGCAGTACAGCTGCACTGGATATTCATCTCAGGGGCATGAGAAGAAAATTTCTGCCAATTTTAGCTGGAGGAGCTGGGGTTGCAGAGCTGTTATCTGTCAGTCTGTGCACTCGCTCTTCAGTTCTCAGGGTAAATGACTGTGACCGAAGCACTATGAACCCGAAGTTTCCATAGTATGCCACGTGTCCGTAATAGCCCAGCTGGGATAGTTATCCTTGGGAAGCCTCATCTGTCTTGGAAATTTCCTGTGGCTCCAATGCTAGGTACTGGAATAATATTAATGGCCTCCTACAGCATACAAGTTCCCCTCTAGGGGAACCTGGAGGGATTTGATGAATTCTACTGGCTTTAGATGTTTGAGCCTTTTGCCCCACTGTGCAGTGCACGTAGCTTTAGGTACGGATGACAACCAGCTATTAAGCAGGGTGAAACAGCATTTAAGTGCCACTCTTGACATTTTGCAATGAGGTTGTCATTGTATCTCTTTTACTCTTCACCAGCAATAGTTAGATGTGGTAGAACACTAAATCTCAGTAAATTTGGGTCAAGTCTGAAATCAGCCGAAGCGTAGATTTTTGCCAGTTCCTTTAGTGGGCTGAAAACCTATCTAAATTTTGAGCTATTAGTTTTGTGTCAGATGCAATTAAAACCAATGTATTTTAAATCATATATACAATTTTTTTTCAAGTGTTCATATTTGTGTAATTCCAACTAATACATCTTTACTATTATGCATTGAATTTAAATTTTTTATTAAGTAAGCATTAATGAAGTTATCTGCTGTGAAATAATCTAGGTGGTTTTAATCACCTAATTTGTTAGTCCACATGATTTCACAGATACTGCTCTGAAAGCATCCATTTTAGCATATCCATATGCTGTTTACCTCCAAGCCTTCAAGAGGAATTTTCTTGGTTCTCAAGTCTTCTTTCAAGAGGCTGTGGGTTTGGGGGTTTGTTTGGGTTTTTTTGGTAGGATTTTTGTTGTTTGGGTGATTGGGAATTTTATTGCTTGGGGGTTTTTTGTTTCATGAAGTCCAGAGCTTCATACAAGTAAACAGTACAGAAACAGCACCTATAAAAACATGACATCTGAAGTGACCCATAAAAGTGTGTTTAACTCAGTCTGGAGAGAACCCACAACCAATCCTGACCAAATTTTTTAATCAACTTAGTAAATGCCAGTGCCATTTCACATATCAGCAGTGTTAATTATTAGACAATTGTTATTAGACAATGTCTAATGCCTGAATAACAACACCTTGAGGTTACATATTGCCAAAGTAGGAGGTGTGTATCTGGCTCAGTTTCATTGTGTTGCTTTTCCGCCCTGTTTTGCTAATTGTGTACGTCTGCTACCCGTTTTTTTAGAGCTGAATCGGTGTTGCTTTTTCTTGAAGTCATTACGCTGCCTCAGTTTTTTCCATTTTTTTCTTCAACAGACATACAAATACATTGTGATACAATTACACTTCTCAGTGACAAAAGGGAGAGGAGCTGATGAAAAGAATACTACAGCATTGTTGTTTGTAGTGTCTAATTAAAGTGTTAAGGTCTGTATGCCAGGGAGAATTAAGAAAACATACACCAACAGTTTAGAATGGCTTAAAGTACATTAGAGTTACTATTAGAGCATGGAATTATCTGAATTGCTTCGGTGAAAATAAGTAGTTTGATTACTACTACTACTAATAAGGGGCTTGAATTTGGTTCCAAAAGAAACCAATTGCTTTAGGTCTCTGAAAACCCATTTAAACATTTTATGCTGTGGTGACAGTGTTTGGCAATGATGTCTGCAAAGAAGAAATACTGAAATAGAAGCCTCAAGGAAGAAGGCTGTTTAATTATTTTTTTTATTAAGTGAGAAATAAAACCAACTTTCTATTAACTAATGCAGGGCAGTTTTAAATATTGTTTCCTAAAAAAGACTTGTTTGATCGTGACTGAATGCAGATCATGTTTTAAGAAGCAGCATATGATTCTTGGGCCATCTACAAGCAACTTAGTGAAGCGTGAGATTCCCATGACATTCTGTGTAAGTGATCAGAAGCATTGGCTGAAATACCTAACACCTAGTGTGTTCTCTGAAGAAAGGCAATTTCCAGAATGGATAGTTGAAAGCTGAAAGTAATGCTAAAACCCCTGTTGTCTTTGGATACCTTTGTACACATGAGCTTCTGAAGACTGTGTTAGATTACACACGTGTTTGTAAAACCATTGACCTTAAACTTTGCTTTCAAAGTCGGCTGAAAAAGTAACCACTGGGGAGTATGAGAGAAGGTTCTGCCTGGATTAGGTCTCAGATATAGCTAAGTGTGCAGCTTTCCTGCTCCCAGTCCTCAAGCAGCTGTGAATGTTGCAGTTAAGCACAGATGTGTCTTTCCAGCTTCAGGGGAAAAAAGACTGAAAATAACATTTAGGGAGAATGGTGTTACAAACAATCTTAACATCCAGGTTAGCAGTAGGTGAACAGCAGCAAAAAGGAGATCAGCCTTAGGGGGAAAAAGTACAGTGATTTCTTGCCATCCCTCTGAGAGGAGTAGAAAATAGTCCAGAACACCAGGAGAAAGTAAATGAGTGCTGAAGAACATTTTTATCTGTTTGGATTTTAAGAGCTTTTCTGGGGAGCTATAGCAGAGTGAAGGCTTAATGAAGTGAAAGAAGGTTGTTAAAAATGGATGAGAGGACGAATCAGTAGGAATAAACAACAAGAGATTTCAGAGGTAAATATGATGGATTTTAACCATTTATGCTTATGATATACTGGACTGGTGAAGAGTTTCCCTCCAATCCCAAAGATTTAATCATCAGGAAAAGTTGGATTCATACATTTTAATATGAATTGCGATTCTTATAACTTACCTCCTTATCTGAACCAGAATTTCATCTAGATGTGTTTTGCATTGCTCTTTCCTCTATAAATAACTATAAAAAAAATTGGAAATTAAGACATTTCCAGTTATGGAAAAGCAACTGTCTTGAGAAATTTTTGTTTCAGTGACTGCTTTTGAAGTTGTTTCTAGCAGTTTATATAGGCAAATAAAGCACTATCCTGCTGAAACTCAGAAGAAATAAGGTAGGATAGATTGAGGTAAAACACACTTTTTCTTTTTTTTAACCTTTTTGAAAATAGAAAGCAGAAGTGCCACCTAGCTTCATTTGTAATGGGATGTGGGAAAGCTATAAAGGATAAACCTGCATTTTATTATGTGCTATCAAATGAGTAGTAAGTGTTGTGACCATGCATGCTAGTATGCAGGCCACAATATAGGTAAGGTTTTGGTTGGTTTTTTTTAAATTATACATTATAAGATGGGAGAGGGGATGAGTTATTCTGCATAACATTACCAGAAGCCTTGACTATCAAATCTATATGCTATATGCATCTTATTTGAAGATAATGCAAAAATACTTCTATAAACTTCATGAATTTTTAATGAATGTACTGCTCTTACCCATTCCAACAGAGCTTCCAGAACAGGTGACTGAAATGACATGAAACAGTGGTACAGGTGTTAGGTGTCAGGTTGTAAGCTGGAAAATATTAGTCTGGAGAATGTAGTCCATCTATACTACTATGCAATCCCATCAGATAGCAGTAGTTTTATAATGGATTAAATCCTTGCCTTGGGAAAGGCAAAGTAATTTCTTCCCCTTTAAACAATTTTTACTTAAAAAATGTGCTTAGGAGTGATTCATTACAGTTAGCAATTTGCTTCTTTATTTAAAAAATACATTAAAAATGCTCATTTATTTGCTTCTCTATTCTAACCTCCCAACTGAACATTACCTTTTCTGTATTCACCAGGATATGGGTGATGCAGTTAAGAGGCACCTGTGTAGATAAATGTGCCAAGACCCAAAAAGCTGCTGTGAAGTTCCCATCACAGATATTGCAAGACTGCACTCATAAAGTTTACTCTGCAGTCAACACTAGAGCAGAAAAATTCTATTCCATGCCACCTTTACCTGCATAACTTTGGATTACATTTTAGCCATCTAGCATGCGTGGACAAAAAAAAAGAAATATTCAAAGAAATTTATATTCTACCTGAATATATTTTCTTAGGACAAAACGTGAGCTTTGGCCCCTTGTTGGCCACTGGAGCTACCACCACAGTGTAGACATCCCCACAGGGTATCTTGGTGATATCACAGTGACTCAGACCCAGGCTGGGGGTACAGCTGAAATTGCCCTTTGAGCCATGTAAATCAGCATTGTAGTTTATTGTTTCATCAGAAGCTCGCCAGAACACCCTGATGCCATTGTTGCTGAGTCTATAGAGCTTCACCCCAGAAGGGCAGCAAGCACCTAAGAAAGTAAGAAACATTAATGAGCAAATGTGAACTCGCAATGTACTATAAATTTCTAGAGTGCAGTTTAAACCAGATTACTATGATTACTAGCATGTCAAGAAGAAAATTATTATTTCACAAAGCCAAAATAATTCTTGAACTGAACTAGGAGAGAAAAGTTTTATTGGAGTCATTTTATGGAGCTGGAATTCAGTCATTGTTTTACATGTTGAAATATTGTTGCTCTCACCTGACATAAGACCTACCTCAGAATGCCCAGAATCCTTTTGAGGTCTCTATATTTTAATTATGCCATAGCATGACTTAAATTAAAAAACTGTTTCTAGAGCAATATTATTATAACTTCTTTATACCGCCAACTGATGGCTGTCATAAGAACAGATCTTGATGATATGAAAACAATCCGAAGTGCATTTATTTAAAGAGGGAACTGCAGGTGTGTTAGCTGTGTATTGAATCTCAGCTGTGCTATTTTTATGAGAGGAACACCACACACAGTATGTTGTCCATTGAATGTTTTTCTTCCCAATTGCATTTACACTTCACGTACTGGAAGAATATCCCTGATACGTGCAGCTGGATGTCAAACCCGTCTCACTAATGGCTCTCAGAGACACTGTATAGTTGGTGCCACATGTGATACATCCCAGGAGACAGTAGGTGTGAAGTGTGTGACACTTTGCCTGTCCTTTTGGAGACTCCAGTGTTGTTACGTATGTCTGTGCACCCCTCCCAACAGACCAGCTGATGTTGGTTACTGACTGGGACACTTGAGTTAGTATCATGTCATTAGGGCAACAAGGAGCTGAAAGAGAACAAAAAACAAGGAAGTGAATTCTGTTTTGTACCTGGAAAATGGAAGGTATTTGGAGGGTTGCAGGTAGAATAGTACATGATCAAGAGTAAAGGAATGAGGAAGTGCATACTTTTCTGGCGTGCTGAAAAATAGTTGACTCTGCTGGGAAGCCTCAAATAAATAGAATGTCAATATAAGATCAGTTTGTCTCTAACTGGGTGTAGTAGTTTGGCCGTGATTGGCCAATGTGTATTACTGACATTTGATAAAACCAATGAAAGCGTGGGTACGCCTTTTACGATACACCTTTTTTAAATGCAAACCCGGGAATCATCTCTCTCTTGGTTTCCGGCAGAGGCTCAGGTAAGAGCTCCTGCCGAACATTCTCTGCTCCCCCTCTCCCCACGTGGCCGTCGGGCCTGGGGGGGAGGGGGAAGCAAGTCAGGCTGACCGGGAAAAAGGAAAAAAAAAGACCGCAGAGCCAAACTGTGAGCTACGTTGCTGATATCTGGCTGATGGAATTCGAGTTTTCTTCTCCTGCAGCATGGGTCGGTGAGAGAATTTCCTCAGGGCTGTCTTGGAGCCAGGAAAGATCACGCAGATCGGGCGGGGATGGCTTTT
>WAAG01009911.1:8421-19974 GCA_013390105.1 Tichodroma muraria | reverse complement strand
TATTAAAGAGCTGTGAATATGGGAGGAATTTTCATGATACAAATGTTTTTTTCCGGGCGGCTGGTATCATGAAAAGTTTGTTTTGTCTTGTTTTGTTTCAGTTTTTAGTTCTATAGCGAGTAAAAGATGCTCCAATCTCTAGAAGAATTGAAGAAAGACTATTCTAGAATTGAAAAAACTGACTGAAAGTTTCTAAATGTAATTTCTGTATGTTGTTAATGAGAGTGAGAGAAATTTTGGTAATAGAGGAAGAATGTTTGAAAGGTTTCATTCTAATTCTAAGAGTTTGTTAGTTGTTTTTTTTTCTTCTCCTTCTTTCCTTTTTGTATTAGCTAATAAAAGTCTGTCCTTTTCAAGTTTAAACCTGCTTTGCTCTTGATTACAAAATTTCTTTTCTTTTGGCAACCCAAATTGATAGTTTTTTTTCTGTCTGGTTCACAATGAAACCACGACACTGGGTTAGAACCCTGAAATTATTATAAAATGATTGTTCACCAAGATTCTAAAAATTAGTGAGATTTTTCATCAGAATATCAGAGTACATCTCTAGTTTATGAGGCAGGGTCCATCTCTACCCCTCCAGTCACGTATCTCAGTCCAGCTCTGTCTCTGTTTCAAGTCTCTTCCTCTACAATGTAAAATGACTGCAGCCAAACTGCCTGTTAAAAATAGACCCTGGTGTAATTAATCTCTGTACTGGACCTGGGGATTGTCTGGAGAGGTGGTAGAGGACAAAACCTGTTAGCAAATTAATAGCAGGAATAGAGGGTAGGATGTGCTTTAATCTGTTCTTTACACTGCTTATTTGTTGATGTGGACATTACCTCATTGCCTGTCCTGGTAATACTATGTATCAAAATGCTGACAAGGAAGTTATGCATTACATTAGTGGCTTATGCTATTACATTTTAGTTAGCTGTGCCAGAAATTAATTGGTTGCACTAAGGCCTCTCAGTATGAGTCAACTGCCAAATGACACTTCCTTGCCACACACACAAACATACAGACAGGTTTACGAAAAGGACATTCAGCAACACATAGGACAGCGTGCACATATTGTGAATAAAAATATCCAAAACCATAGAGTCATAGAACTATTTTAATATTATGCTGCTTAGTATGTTGGACTATATACAGTTCCCCGTACCTGTCTCTAAAGGGATACTGTAGCTTGGTAAGCTCTGTCCTGCTGGTGATCTTGCTATGGCACTTACAGAGAAGGCAGACCCACAGGGGAGATCCGTGAGGGTACAGGAATTCCTGGTGCTTGTGCAATGCCAAAGTCCAGCCTCTCCTCTGGCAGTGACAATATATGTAGCTTCTTCATTGTTAGGTTGCCACTGCACACTGATTACAGATTGACTCTCCTTTGAGATGTTTTTAATTTCAGGACTGCAGGGAGCTGAAATATTTCATATTAATAGCATTTAAACAGATTGTTTACGCATACTGTATAGGTTACATGTGAAAATTAAATTCCAGTTAGAACTGACAAATTACTTTGGAAAAGTATATGATCTTTATATCCTTTACTCCTGAGAGAGTAAAGTGAGAATTCTCTGGTGAGAATTTAGAAATTGTGGCAGAACAGACAACGTAGGGATTTTGTGTATAAATTGTAATTCTGATTTTCAAAATACTGGAGCTTTCAGAAACTTTCAATACAAATTTGATATAAATTCTCATCGTGTATTCTCAAGGACTTTCAGTTTTGGAGTTGCTGGTTTTTTTGGGTTTTGAAAGAATTTTATCAGTAAATCTAGTAAAACAGTTTAACGGTAGCTTAGCACTCCAGTAACGTTTTTCATCAGCGAATCACTGTGGTGTATAGTAACGATTTCTTCAGCTACAGGAAAGCGAGCGATCCTGCTACCTGTTGCCACATGCTGAGGCGCACACGAGGCGCTGCTGCCGCGGGCCTCGCTGAAGGAGTACACGGTGATGTTGTAGGGGGTGCTGCACTGCAGAGCCGACAGGGTGCAGGCCGTGGCCGTGTCCCTGCAGAGCGCCTCACCGCTGCCGCCGGCTGCTCGGGTCTCGTACAGGTCAGCGCCTCGCACAGGAGCCCAGGTGACCCGCACCGTGTCGCTCGACATGGACACGGCCCTGAAGTCACTGGGGCAACAAGGAGCTGCGAACAGAAAAGGCAGACAGGGAAACCCGAATGGGAGCGGAAAACCGATGCAAATAAGAGCCTTGTTTCTTTTATCTATGTGCTTCGTGTCTTCTCCAAAGGTGACCAGTACTGTGCAAACAGTCTAATGAATCCCAGATTTACTTCTTAAATTAATTCAATACTTCTTAAATTAATTCAGAATTAATTCTTCAATTAATTCCTTCCAAATCGATAGAGGACATACTAGTGTTTAGGTCAGACACAGGAATTATGTGTATCCTTGGATTAAAATTTTAAAAGTCTGGAGGTTAAATAACAAATGTTCTCAGTTTCCCATTGAACTTAGTATTTTTTTTATTTTCCAAGTATGAAAACTCCCTATGAGGAAGTTGAAGACTTTGGTACACTCTTCCTGAGATAAAATTAAAAAAAAAACAAACCCAGACAGGACTAGAGTTCAAATGTTATGCCAGGTCTGTGTGTTATTCCCATGTCCTTGCCTGACGATTGTGAATTGTTAAACTGTTTTCAAGTTTGTATGCATGTTGTTGCACTTGACTATGCAAGTTAAGTTTAATTGCAACGTGAACTGTTTCTTTTTCTCTGACAACCTTTGTGTGTTATGCCCAAAATCTGAATAAAAATAGAAGTTTAAGTCATTATCTTCCCATAAAAATGTCCAAACAGCTCTACCATAAATACAGTTAAAGAATCCAAATGAATTTGCAGGAATACATGGGTACTTACCAGTAGTGTAATTGAATACATCACCTAAAGGACTCTGCCCTGCCTTGTTATATGCAAAGACACTAATGAAATAAGTGAAACCACAGTCCGACTGGAAATGGCATTGAGTGTATGATGTGTTGCAGTGCACTTCCAAGCCATCATCACTCTTCACAAAAACCACGTAATAATGACCCAAACTGACGCTAGACCATGATACCAGCAAGTGACCAGGTTCATCCTCCTCAATTGATATGTTTACTGGTGCACAAGGAACTGAAAAAAACATTAAAAAAAATCTCAATACAATTTTCTTTTCTTTCTTGAAGTTGTACTCTTGGGGAATAAAGGAAAATCAGGGATATATAGAATTATTCTACTCAGCTTGAGCAGTTGCTCTGTCTTGATCAAGAAAACAGCAACTTAGCTGCCTTTACAGAGGTTGCAGCTTATATTTAGATGACAAGTGGGTATGATTTTTACAGAACAAAGTAGATGCTACCATCATGTTTTACAGAAACATCTGCTTAAGGAGCCCTCTGAACAAAAACAGTGACACCAGACATTATTTCAAAAGGAGCTGGCACAGTGTATGCTCACAAATAGTAGGTTTGGATGATAATTGGAATACTAGCATGAATAGCAGTTGGCATCCAAGAGCCTCTATATGTGGAAACCCTTTATATTTTTGTATAAAATTTACTGGCTGTGTCTGAGTAGAACTGTCCTTTGCTTAGGTTCCCTTTCTGTTGGCATTCCAAAATGCCACATTAAACTGCAAACTCCATGGCTTTTGTTTAAATAACATTTACTTTCTTTCTAGTTCAGTAAAGTGCAGCTTGCTGCTATTAGAATAAATATACATGGTCTATCTGAAGCAGTGTTGGCTGAGATTACAGCCCACAGCTTAATAGTTGTCTCTTGCATAAGGCTCTCTCATCCTGTTAATGCACCACAGAGCTGCTCACACGATTGTTCTCCTAATTCCTATCAAAAGTCGAAATGAGGCAGACTACATCACATAACTAAGTAATGTTGTGTATTTCAAGTAGCATATAATAAAAAGAAATTGCTTAGATTTTGATTACATGGGCAGTTCATCTAACAGGTCAGGAAACAACAATCTCTGACATGGCAGCGGTGCTGTAGCTGAACTGAGCAAGGTCTTGTCCTGGTCCTGAATATGGTTGATAGTTTCTTAATTTAGTCTAGTGGTGTTAATTTGGCTGAATGTGCTTTTGTTGACTCCTTTTCTAACTAAGAACTTGACGTGGCCCAGAACAGTTCTATGCTCAGAGGCAATCCTTAATGCCATTTCCTCACAAATTTGTTCCACCACCCCGAGTTTTTATCACAGAAATATGAAAAATGTTTAGGCTCTTACCCCTGCAATAGAAAAATATATGACATAATTCATGAGCAAAGGTCAAAAGCAGAACTATCTGAGAATCACCTGTAATGACAATGAATCAATAGACTCATTTACATTTGAAATTAAGAAGTAGATGTTAAAATGACATAAGCTACATAAGAATCAGTGACACATACTCGTTTTTAAGCTCACTGCATCAGTAGGTTCACTGGATCCAGCATCATTGTATGCTGTGACAGACACAAAATATTCAGAGCTGCACTGGAGGGATGGCACCATGCAGGAGGTAGAAGATGTGTTACACCTCAGTTTCAGGAGTCCACTGGAGACTGTGACACTGTAAGTTAGAGCTCCTTCTGTTGGCATCCAAGAGACAACAGCTCTTAAAGCACCACTATTGAAAGCTAATTTAACATCCACTGGTGCACTAGGACCTATGGTACATCAATTCGGAACATATAAATATAACTTAGATTATGGCCTACAGAGTATCTCTTTCACAATTTGCAAACTAAACGCATTAATTTTAGGTGCAAACCTTACCCTCATTCATGTTAAAGTTACATTTTTATAAAGGAATAATTCTAGTTGACCATTGCTGAAACTCCCTGCTTATTTGACTATTTGCTTCTCACAATTAGAAAAATCCTCAAAATCAATCTGAGCTTGTGTAACTCTTATCCAGACCTGTCCTAAGTACAGCTTTATTGACAGTAAATGGTATCTTTGTCTTAGTAATGTTCACTAAACATAGCCATGTCATCTGAGCCTTCATAATCTTTGAGATGGGGCAAAAATATGATCTGAAAATCTACTCAATGTATCTTTGAAAAACATAATACAATCACACATACGCATAAATACTTTCTGATACATTGTTCCTGTGTTGTTTTTGGAATGCTGACTTGGTTTCAGAAAAGAAAATTTCTTACTTGTTCTTTGGTTATATGTGAAATCGTCTCCAGGCATCCCATTGGCATTCCAGGCATAAGCCTTGATAGTATAGAGAGTTCCTGGATCTAGATTTGTAAATACCAAGGACGTATTGGTGGTGTTCTGCTTCAGCATTCTGCCCAAACCATCTGATCTCATGAGTGACACAGAGAATCCAGCTGCCATATGCACAGCTTCCCAGCTCACTGAAATGGAGTCACAGCTCGGAGAACAAACAGATAGAATCGGAGCAGCCAGGACTGTTGAGAAAGAACAAAATCACGCTTTTGGTTTTTCAGCAGTATAGTTTGAAAAGGCCAAATTTAAAATGAATATACAGAAAAAACAATGACTGACCCTGAGAGACAAATTCAGTGACAACAAAACCATAAAAAAAGAAATTAGTGCAAGATCAACAGAATAAATTTGGAAAGTGATTTTGTGCATCAATTATTGCATTGCGCGTTTTGTGAAATGAGCAAAAATTGTACAGAAAATGTGAAGGGCTGCATGTGTTGAAGAATTAAAATCACCAAGAAAATACTGCATTTCCTGTCCTCTAAGTTTCACATTGTCTTACTATTTTATACTGTTGGTTGTTTCTTCATTTCTTTTATTCCTTCAAGTTATGCCTTTTGTTAAAGTGAAATACATATATTCATACAAATTCTAGTGAAACTCCCAAGTGAACTTTTAACTTACTGTACCATCATAAAGTAAACCATTAATTCAGACTTTTGTCCTGGTCATTAAGTCAGGTGGCTGAATTCTAGTCCACAAAAACTGAAAGAAGAATGTAATCAGCACAATTTAAAATAAAGATTATAATAATTCAGGACCGGTACATACATGAACGTTTTATGTTATAATAACATTACAGAATTTGAAATAAGATTTTGGAAGTCCACCTGTTTTTACTTTTCTGAAAGGTGAAGGCTGGCTTTTTCCTCCTGAATTTACAGATCTGACAGTGATTCGGTACAAGGTGGCAGGCTTCAGTCCCGTCAGTGTGCCTGGAGAATTTTTTACCATGGTTTCAATGAAGGAATCTCCATCTTCTGCAGTCAACATGTAATTAGCAGCCCCAGGTACTGCCCTCCATTCCACTGTGATACTGTTGCAAAGTTTTGAATAAGCTTGGTCAATAACAGGTGTATCTGGAACTAAAATGGAAATAGTGACAGAGATACCGAAGCTGGAAAACGCAGTCCTGTGGAACATGGCGTGCTCTGAACATTTCACAAAGACAAAATGCAGGACAAATACTCCACACTTTCTATGAATGATTAAAATTTAAGTTAAATGGACTTCCAGTGAACATAAACAAAATACAGAGTCTTGCAATATTCTAGACCAAATTTCATTTTTGCATAAAAATACTCTAGTACTCTGAAATCACTGTTGTAAGACCATTATTTAACCTAGGTTGCACTGAGAGGTTCTCCTTTAAAACAAATTAACTATATTACTAACTAAAGCAATATACAGAGCAATATATACAAAGAAGAAGTGCATATTTATACAAAGCAGTCTGAAATAGGATGGTGAACCATAGGCATTTCCATATCAAAGCCACATTCAAGAATCTAGTCTGGAAGAGACCATGGGAACTCACCCAACCCCTTGCTCAGAGCAGATATACTTAGGTATTCAATAACATGACAAATCAAATATTGTAACAATGCTTTGGTGTTACGCTCTGCCATTCAGAAAGAGCTCCTGTGTACTGCAGACACAAAACTAACTTCATAGTGTATTTCTTAACCATGAGTAATTTATGTTCAGAAATCAGGATTTTCACACTAAAATCATAATTTATCAAGCAATTATACATATTGCAAGGCTGCAAAACACTCACTAGAACAGAAAAAAGATAAAATGAAGGTACATTCCACATAAAATTAAGAAAAGGAATGTAGAAGTATTTGGGACGAAGGTAGGTACCTTGAGGCAAACTCGTTCATAGCAAGGCAGCTCATGTGGGATTTGGGAGACCTGAGCAAGTATTATACACATCTGCTCAGCTAAATGCTAACATCTATATGCTATATATTCTCTACTTGACCGTTAGGCAAGACTTAGACATGGGTAAGGATTTCCTGCACAGAAATTTTTATGAATTCTTATGAAAGACAATATTTTAAAACAAACTAAAAAAAATATAGTGCAGTATTTTGCTCCACGATTGTGAAAGACCCATCTGCAAACGTTCCATACGCATGGTCAGACAGAATATCTGGGACAATTTTTACAAACAGGGCAAAAGAGGGTGTCTGACTGTAACTGATAAGAAAGTGCTTGGGACTAAGAGCAGATGTTAATGCTTAGTTGAGTAGCTGTGTATTAAATTCCAAAACATTGGAAATATTTGTGCAAAGGAGACTGTGCTTCTTCTGGTATGGTTTTTATTTTGGTATTTTTTGTTTGTTTGTTTTGTTTCTGTTTTTTGGGGGGAGTTTGATGGAGTTTTCTTTCGACGTTTTTTGTTGGTTTTTTTTAATTATTAGAACATACAATAATTAATTGGTTGCAAATATGGGACAGCGTGAATCCCATTTGTACTGCAGCTATGTAATGAACAGCAGAATTTGTTCATCTGAGTGTTCTCCCTAGTTCATACTAGTATAAGGCATGAGTTTGAATATTTGTGTGTGTCCAACAGAACTGTGACTCCTAAAAATGACATTTTAAATTTATAAAGGCATCGATGTAATTTTTTAAGCCTGAATCAAACATGAAAAAAAATTCTGTTTATAAAGCTTCTAGAACTTACAGAATATTTTATCAAAACCCACAAGTGGGTGTTCTCTTCTGACCCATTCAAAAATAGGCAGGCAAAACCAAAATACCATTTTAAATATTTACCTGTGTTTGCTGAAAATATCTGAAAAGGAAGATGCAACAAAATTAAAAATACAATGTGACATATTTTATTTTGAAAATTAAAAATCTAAGAATGTTACTAACAACAACCTAAAATACCATGTTTATTAACACATTTTACTGATATGATGTATTTGCTTAGATTCTTTAAGCATGGAAGGAGTGCACAACCAATGAGATTTGGTACAGGTATGCAGATTGTACTGCTTCTGCATTTTCCCTTCTGAACCTGCCTATTAATCCCGTTTGCAGTTGTTGACACACTTTGAAAATATTTTTCAGTCATATGTAAACAGTGCAACACTGTGATAGTAACGAAATACCAATGTGGAAGCGGATGTCTCATAGTGCTCCACCCTAACTTTTAGTTTACTTTTCCGAAGAATGCAGTATCATCGCTAAAAGTAGCTTTACAGCAAGTAAGTCGCACTCACCGTTTCTAGGCAGCTGAGAAGCACTCCAGTAAACGCCAACGATTTACTTTTCGCACTGCACATCTTGTCAGAACTCCGTTCCGGCTTCACACGGGGGCGAGCTGAGGCCGGTGCTCAGCGCTGCTCCCAGCGCTGCTGTCACTGCAGGCGCACTGCCCGAGGGGGAGGAGGTCGCGCCGGGCTGGCCTCTCCTCCCTGCTGGATCACAGCTGGACAGCGGCCACCAAACCCTGGCGACGCGGGGCCACCTCAGCACTCGGCTTCTGGCCGCATGTCTGGTGGGGGTCTCTTCCCTCTGTTACAGGGTGCAGATTCTGTATGATCACAAAATAATTAAGCTAAATGAAATTTGCTCCTCGGCTCATTGCCTATTGCATTTTTGCCCACTCACAAGGATCTTTTTTTCTGTCGGGAATGATGCCCTCATCGCACTCTCCTTTAAACGGCACACCGCCAAACAGACTGGGAACTAACTATTCTTCCTCATACTGGTGTTGGGGAAAGAGAAGTTTCCCTCGCATCTCTCCTTATTTGTTCCAGCTGCTGGTTCCCCTTTGAAAACACGACTTTCTTTATGTGTTCAGATTGTAACTTCCGACAGACAATTATAGGCGTCAACAGCCCATATTGTTCTACGACCCGACAGTGTTTTCCTTGGTGGTTTACACGCGTGTCAGCGGGAACCTGGGGGCCGTTTTCGTGAGGGAGCTCCGGTTTTCCCTCGGGACCAGAGCAGGTTTCGGGAGCCACCCCGGCCAGGCGGCCTCCAGCTCCCCCCTCCTCCCCACACCTCGCCAGGGGCCGCCTCAGGGGTCGGGAGCGGCTCCCGCCATCCCGGGCTCACCTGAGCAGCAGGAGGGTCCTTCCTCAGGGGGCGAGCCCTCGTCACCGGGCACTTCCCCAGAGGGAATTTCAGACCCCATGGTGGCAGATGAAGGCTCCCGGCGCGCTGGTCCAGGCTCCTGAGGGGCTTACCCCGGCCGGCAAGAGCCGCCCCGCCCGGGATCGGGCTGCGCCCTTCGCCACCGCCCCTTGAAGAGGGAGGGGAAGGCAGCGCTGCCAGGCGGGGCTGGCAGCAAGATGGCGCCGGCGGCGCGGGGGCTGAAGAGCTTCGTGTGGCAGAGTGAGTGACTGTATGGCTCCTTCCCCGGCGGGAGCGCCCTGGCGCTGTTCGGTGGCCGCGGGCCGGCCGGGAGCCAACGCCGCTGAGGCGCCGGCTGCGCGTAGCTCCGTGTGTGGGGTCGGAGGTCCCCGCCGAGGTGGGTCCGAGGCCGCTCCCGACCCCACAGCTGGAGCCGCGCTGCGTGTCGGAGTTGAGGCGGCCGAGCGGGGTTGGGGCCGGGCTCGGGCGGCTCTGTGGGCAGTGTGTCCGGCGGAGGCTCGGGGTGGCGGCTTCTGCCGGCGCTTTCCAGGTGGTGACTCGGCGCGCTGGTGGGAGGTGGCTGCCCCGGCTTGCGGCGTTGCCGCAGGTGTCCGCCGTGACGGCGCTGCAGAGAACGCTTGTGCCTTTTTCTGAGATAAGGGTCAGCTTTGCAGGCTACAGCTCGCCTGACGGGCTCTTGAAGAGCCTAAACTTAAGTCAGCTCTTCAAGCACTTCTTTGTTACCTCCGAGCTGCTACTTCTGGAGAGTGCTCTGGCCCCAGAAGGGGCTCTCTGCGCTCTCTCACGCAGCGGCACTTCCCACTTTGTGTTTGGCTTCACGGTAGAAAAAGCTGAAGGTATTCCTAGGCAGGCTTACAAATGAACTGCAGATTTTTATCTCCGTGTTTTGGAGCAGGTTCTGCTGGTGTTTGTTACAGAAAATGAAGTTGTAACTGCTCCCTTCCTTGCTGGAGTAGAAAGGCTTAAGTATTTCAGGTAGTGTGAGACCTTTGGGGAAAAGGCATTAGCAGCCATCACATCCCGAGCTTAATTGTACTGAGGTTGTGACTCCATGAGCTGCTCAGCCAGCCTGGCGACTGTCACTGAAATGGGAAGGTCCTGCTGCTGTCTTGTTTTCATTTTTCTCCTCTGCTTCCACCTGAAAGCTGTTTGTGTCGCTAGAAGTGAAAAGCAGACCGTTCCTCTGGAGTTCAGTCCTCAATTGCTGGCACCTGTATGAATTGGATAACTTTGTTTAAAACTTAAACTTCACCTTTAGAAATCCCCACTTTTGCAACTTTGCTTATCCTGCTATCTTGCTCTATTATTTGGGCCTATGACTGTAAAGCCAATGTTTTGTCCGGAGATATTTTGTGGAAGACTTGGACCTTAAAAGGGAATAGTTTGATCAAAGCATAAGTGTGTCATTAAGGGCCATAAGGACTTTTGAAAATGGTGTTGCCAGTGTGAGGAACAAAGATTAGAATGACAGTGAAGCCGTGTGACTAATAAAACATTTATATTGCAAACTTAGTTCTAAGAGGAGCTTCTGAAATGAATGCTTTGTTAGTCAGCTAGCTCCTCTTGTCTTTCCAAGACTACAACAACAATGAAAATTGATGAACTAAGTTTTACACGTTGTCTGGCACTTTTTTTAAAGGGTAACTGAAGGCCATAAACTGCTGCTTCCTAATGTTTAGCAAAAGTTGGGGTTTTTATTAAAGCTGATTTGTCTGAAAATAGTGATGCTGATGCTTCATGTAGCAGCCTGTGTCAGTGCGTATCTCGTTCCTGCTCTGTAAATAGGAACAGAAGTTACACCTGTGGTGTGTGGAATTGAAGCAGAAGTGTGTGGAAAAATTAATTCACGCAAGTTTGTTGTCAGTTAAGTTCACAGTTACGAGAACAGAGAAGGCTACCAGTATTTAGGAGACAGTAGTTCCTGTGGATAAAATCCTGAAATAGAGAGGGCTGCTGTATATAGTTAATCTCTAAATGAAGTCCTTTCCATGAGGAATTCTTTCTTTTAATTTTTTTCACAACTTTAAAATGTTTTGTAGACTTGTATAATAAGTTCTAGCCCAGCCATAGATAGCTGTATTAATTTTTGTAAATTATTCAGCTATTTCTGCAATTCTGTTCTTTATAGCACTTGCTTAACAGTCCTTTCTTCAGGAAGTGTGTTATAAACAGGTCATTAATTTTGCCAAGGTGTGGTTTGCTTCTT
>WAAG01009910.1:24559-38051 GCA_013390105.1 Tichodroma muraria | reverse complement strand
TGTTCCCCCTCATAAAACAACGGGCCGTGCACAAAGCTTATTACAAATTGCAGATAAGCTGTAAAAGCCATAAAAATTTCTACTGACATTTATTGCCAGCCAGTAGCTCGAGGATGTTGATATATATTGATAACAGTCTGCTTTGTGACATTTTCAAAGTTTACTCCTAATTCACTTGCAGAATATGCAAATATCTTTTTTTTTTTCCTCCAAGTCATTAAGTCGCTGCAATATCCACCTGTATTTTTAATGGGTTTTTACCTATTTAACAGGTATTCTTCCATGTGTTTTATAGGCTTATCCTGCCAAAAATAGCTTTTCTAACACACAAAAAAAAGGTAGATTCTCAAAAACTTTCAAGTTAATAACTGCAACAAGTGTTTACACATAGTTTTTATGGTAAGCAATAAATAAGTGTTACTACATAAAACACCTTGAGACAGAAGGGAATTTTATGTACACCACTACATATATTTATATGTGCATGCAGATATCTGTGATATTTTTTAAACACTATCATGCCAAGCTCTGAATACCCTTTACAAAGAATTATGGCTGGGAATGGTTTTATTCCTTCTGAGCTTTCAAACAAGGAAACTGAACAAATGTGTTTCTTTTAAGTATCATTAAAAATACTGAGGGCAAGGTTTTATCTGTGTCACACATGAAAATTCTGCATTTACAATGGATTTCATTGTACTAATCCAGTCACAGGTTTATTATCTATGATTTCTTTAGGAAATGTCACGAATCCACAGAATGTCCTTGAGCTTTAAATCTTGCATTTTGATCTTTGATTTAACAGATAAAAGATATAAACCTACATTTATCCAGGCAGTTCTTCAGTGGCTGCACATCTGTAATAACCCAGAAATAGCTTATCNGTTTTTTTTTTTTTTTTTTGGACATAGAGACAAAAATATTTGATCTCAAAATATTCACAGGGGTTCCACACTTCATTTCAGAAAGCCACAACACACACTTGCAATATGTCATCTGTTTATTTCTAACCACAAACATAATGCCCTCAAATTGTATTTTCTGATCAGCAGCTGCATCAGTAGAGCTCTAGAAGATGGACAAACTGACTGAGCAGCAAATGGATATTTAAAACAAATGCTCCTGAGGTAATAATGAATTGAAAGTAGAGACAATGAAACCCAAAGTGTTACAACCTGAAATATATTATATCTGTAAGGTTTTGTGCAACACCTTATTAAAAAAACTTATTTTCTCTCTGTTATTTATATTCCACCTGGTACTGATATGTAACCAAAAGTGAGGGAGAAGAGATTGGTCCCATAAAGCCAGAAAAACAAAATGACAAATCCTGTCGCCTGCATCCTTTGCATCCTTGTCCCTCCAGAAAAATCACTCTGTGCCAAACTAAAGGACTGAATACATTTGTAAACTGTTTATTTTTGCAATAAATGTATTAACAGTGCTATTAAAAAAAAAAAATCTTCTGGGAAGAACAGCTAAAAGTTGAATACTGACTGGATTCAAAGGGAAACACGAATTATTCAGCACCACCAAATCTGCATTAATTAGGACCTTTTAGCACCTAACTCCATCGGGAGCCATCAAACACATTTGCTGCTCATAATCCAAAAGAAAAATCCAGTAAAATGAGCATAGGTACAAAGAAAAGGAAATGAAAATGGAGCACTCTGCCCCAAATGAATTAGCCAGATTCAGAAAACCACGTTGGATTTTAGAATAACACCGAGAACCAAAGGGTTGCTTTGAACCCCTCATTCCAGGAGATGCAACAGGTCCTAGGAACTGCAAATAGGCCAGACTTAAATAACTTAGAATATTAATAGAGATAAGAATTATGTATTTGCTTTGCTTTTGATTTCAATCTTGCCACAAAAATCCTGACACTGAATACTGCCCAGCAACGCCTGGAGCTGGGGACTAGAACAAACCAACATAAACCAACAAAAATAAACCTCCACAATATATCATTTCAATAGAAAACGTGAACAAAAGAGAGCAAAAAAACACAAGTTGCTGTGATAGAGGTAAACATCTGTTGCAGTAAATTGCTGGGGCTTTCAGAGCAGCAATTTTCAGGCTACAGAAGGACAATGTCATGTTCTTTCAGATACAAGTGTTGGAGAAAAAGGCCTTGCTTGCCAAGCAGAGAAATGTTTTGTTTGAGAGGCAGGGGAGCATCCCCAGCCCTCAGCCACGACCTGACACTGCTCTGGGAGATTGCTTCCTCTGAATGAAGTTCTGCACTCACAACCAGAGCCGCTCCTGCCTTTAATTAGCTGCTTTTCCGTCTTCCAGAAAAGAACATCACTGAGAGTCAAGCCTGAAAAAAGTACTTACATCTCAATGGTGCAGTTTTTAAAAAAATTACTTTCAAGAAAACTTCTCTATTACTCACATTCTGTTTCCAAAAAATTGCATTTTATCCATAACTGATTCTACATTATTTACATGTGTAAAAATGCTGATACAAACACCTCTGCGGCTAATTGAATGTTATGAGGAGAATTTACATCCCAATCCCCAATTTATGCATTCTTGAGATCTGACTAAAATTCTTAAAAATAAAAGTGAAGAGGATGTAAAAATAATGTGGCCAGAAATATCACTGATTAATTGCTTAAGGGTAACATTTCACTGTCAATAGTGTCAAAGCCTTAGGTACTGAGAGCCTTACACTAAGAAAAGGAATTCTGAGGGCCATAATTTTACTCAAAACTTCAGGAAATTTTGAGCTCTGGCCCCCAAGTCTTTGAACTCCTCTAACTCAATACTGAGACTCATTAAACCAAAGCCAGCCTGAAGTGGATCCCGTATCTACAACTCCCCCTTCTTCACCCAATTCGGTTTCTCACTCCTGTTTCTAAATTCATGCAAATTGCAGCAAATCAACACTTTTTTTTTTTTTACTGATATCCAAGAAAAGCTAAATGCACACAGAATATTTCTACATTGTATTTTGAACATTTTTTTCCAAATTAGTTGCAATATGCAGTCAAGAATAAATAGTCAAGAATATGCAAAAAGTTAGAATATGCAGTAAAGAGATAAAAGTTTCTCAATTCAAGAAAATTCTGGTTTAAATTAGTAAGCTTAATAAAACAACTTTCTAATTTTAAATGTGAAAATCTTATAATGCCTATCTTTCCTAACACTTAGATCAGAGAAAAGCAATTGTCCCATACTTTCTAAATTTAAAAGATGTGTTTTAGGTGAGAGACTCACAGAGTAAACTTTCTTATTGGATAGTTCCTGATGCCTTGAAATTCCTGTCCTAATTCAAGGGACTACACAGCATTTCTTAATTTTATTGGGGGTAGGTTTTCAAAGGTTACTGTTGTCACAAGAGGAAAAAAAAGCCTTTCTCCCCAGGCAAAATAAAAACTCAGACAACACGTGTTATAATTCATAATACACAACAATTGTTCCAGTTTGAAGGATTCCAGGCTGTTCATTCTTTCTCTGTTTCTGCAGCCTTTGCTAAAGCCACATAAAATTGTTGGTGGGTATTTTATAATATTTACTACTGCCACTAAAGAGTAAGCTGGACCACTTAAATAATATTCTTTACAAGGGCAGAAACAATTTTAAGTGAGACACCAGTGCTAATTCTTTGATTACAGAATTGTGTGTTCCAGAAAGTTTTCAGCCTAACGTCATGGGGAGAAAGCCTATCCAGACTACAAATAAACCCAAAAAGGGGCTGGGACACAGGTGCCAATATTTGCAAACGGCCCTGGCAGTCCTCGCCTGGCTGTCAGGCCCTGTAAATTAAGCTGTGCTCTGCGAGGCCAGCAGCAGGACGGGTGCCCTCCGAGGGGCAGGGGTTTTACGGGCAGCAGTAATGGAGATTGAGTGGCTCCTCTCTTCCCAGTGCCTCGCTCCTGAATCACTGGCCCAGCACTGGTAACGAGGTGGCTGGGGGACACTCCACACAGCCAGCAGCTGGCTCGGGTCATCAGGCACACTTTGCTTTGGGTTGCACTTGGGCTTTTTTCCTTAAAATATGATTACATCCAAGAAATAAAGTGTTGCACAGCTGTGGAATTCAGTAAGTGCTCGTTGCCCTTGTCCTGGTTCCGGTGGCCAAATGCCACCTACCCCACAAACCACTGTAGGATCTGGGGTACCTGTGGTTCTTCCTCTTGAAAAGTAGATAAAAAAACCCTTTCCTCATGTGTTCCACACAATCTACACATTAAGAGACCAGAATATTCAGCTCATGTACCCAACACGTAGTTCGGAATTCTGTCTCGGGAACTGGAATAATTAAAGCTGGAAGTTCTTGCTTGCATGCTTATCTTAGTTGACAAATATTGAATTCCTCATTTCCCTGGTCTTTAACTTCAGATATGTGCAAAATAAATGAAGAAATAAACCTTTTTCTAATTTAAACATTAGGGTGATTGTGGAGGATCCATTGATTGCACTGTGGTATTAATTAAAAATTACATTGTTTAATGTAAGCCACCACAAGACAGGCGTGGATTTAAAAAAAAGAAGCATGCTTAAGCCACTTTGTAGAGCAAATGCACAGTGAAGCCCTTACCCCATTGTTCAAGGTGAAATGCAGTGAAATCATGGGCCAAGCACCACCTGTTCTTTTTTAGCTCAAATGTACCAATAGAAAAAAAAAAAAGGCCATTTTCAATGGGTCTGGCTGGCTCAATGTAATTTTGAGGCAAACCCACCCTTTTTTCCCTTCACATTCACTATGTAGGGCAGCCATATTTGTTTTTTTTTTTTTTTTCTTTTTAGAATCATGCCTTATTCTACCATTATTTTAGCATTAACTCTGATATTTGATCATATTATAAGCCTCTTCTCCATTTATGCTGATAGAAGATTGCAGAGCAGAGGAACTGTGCGCCTTTGGTAGTGAGAGCTGGCTCTCCTCAGCAGGACATCACCCCTTTGCAACCTTTAAAATCAGGATCAGCGTCATTTGGGTTCTGTTTGGAACTCTAAATGGAGCTTAAAACATATCCAAAAAAAGAAACATAATTAAAATTTAAACAAAAAGAGAAACCCAACAAAGTACACACAAAGGAATCCGTAAAACCTGTGCTTTTCACCTATAGCCCAGCAAAACTGGAAAAGTAGTGGCAAATGACACTTGTTCTTACTACCTGAGATATAAACTCCCAAATTATTTGTAGTTTAAGCTCTTTGAAAGCTGAAGAGCCAAGAAAATATTCCTGGGCAAGTACCAGTGCACTACAATATTTAGAGGATAGTATTTCCAAAATAACGGGACTCACAGATTGCACTGTTTCTGTATGCATTGTTTTTCATTATGGTGTTTATTTCATGAAGGTATTTAAAGCTTTCTGCACCTATTGAGATGAATTTTGAAGAAACACAAAGACAGTAGAATTGGTAGAAGAGTGCTGCTACTGATGAAGTGCAGCAGAGAGCGGTGCTTTTTGAAGGCTTAGTCTGATTTTTATTCTGTGCAGAAGGCACAAAAGGTCAAAATGGATTGCCTTGAGGCATATCAGTAGCACAAATTGTGTGCCTCCTGTTGCCTAGACATCACAGGGGTTTCCAAGTTAGTCTGCTTAAGAACTGAGCACCTTCACTGACTTTAAAAATCCTACACAATGGGATTATTGGCCCAACGGTCAGAGCAAAAGGCTAAATTTCAACTTTTTCCTCCACATTATACTGGTTTCTAATGGTGGTCATCAACACTTGCAAACTCTCCACAAATGTGACCCAGTTCAATGCTAAGTGCTCAAAGATTTTTTTTCATTGTTGTTCTATGCAATAGCTATGTTAGAACACTTCAATTTTAGAATTGCTGTGTCTAACACTACATTGATAGCGCCGAGGCAGACTGTAGCACTACTGCACTCTTTCTTTGAAATAAAATTTATTTAGTGAGGACAGAGACCAGAGGAAATTGGAAATGCTGGTTATAGAGCCACTCCACAACACTTTTTAACATCTCATCCCCATTGAAGAAAAGATGTAGTCATGTGGAATTAACTCACGGCATTAATAACAACGAGGATTTGTAAAAGCAAAGATGCAGGAGAAAGGATCTCCATTCATTTCCTTTTATAATGTCTTCAGTTAGGAAGTGTGGTATTTTTTTATTTCAGTGATAAATCTAGAAACACTTAAGCTATTACAAAGAATTACATCCTATTGATGAAGTGCTGCAGTGCTGTTCTATTGCAGTCTAATGGGAAAAAGACTCAGTGAATAATAAGAAATTATATCAAGACAAACATCTTAATTAGCTAGATTCTATTATAATTCTATTGTAAATCTTGTAGCACTATTACAAACTGTTTCATTTAACATCGGAATTCAAAATACAGTCATCCAGTATCTGCTACAATATTTCAAAATGTAGAACCCTGACCCTATTCCCCTGAAAGTCTCATTGACCATAGAAAGAACTCAGTATGAAAATCAGCTTTGATTATTCTTTGTACCTTTACCTCTGGGAGATGAAGAGTACCTGAGGATCTGCAATACATAACAAAAGTTACCTCCCATTCACCTCATTTCCCTACTTCACTTTGCCCCATCCCTTCTTAACAATCAGCAAGAAAAACCTGTGGAAGACGGGAATATCTTAAGCACTAAATCTTTGAGATTTTCTGGAGCTGTTCACTTGAGCGATCAGTATCTCTGCCTGTCACTTGGCCAAAGGTTTTATAGACTTGGTCCTATGTCTGAATTTTGTTAAAATTTTCAGTGTTTAGAAATGCAGATAATACTGAGCAGCTGGAAGAGCAGGAATAAAGAGCCCATTATGTAAAAAATTGCAAAGAACAGGGGGAGTTTCCTGGTCCCCAACATTAAAAGACAATGACTGCTGTCATTTGTCCAATTTTTAGACCTTTTTAATAAGAGGTGAACAAGTCAGCTTTCTATAAAAATGGTGAAAACTTTTTTTTTTTTTTTGGTGAAGAACTTTCAGGATTTTTTTATATTTTTTCACAGTAATTTTTTTCAAGCCTTATTTTGCATTCTGTCTTTCTATTGCTTCTATACCAAAAATTTCAACTTAAAAAAAAAAAAAAAATTCAAAATTTCAACCAACCTGAAGCAAACCAGCTGGCAGAAACACTACATTTACCTTTTTTTTTTCTTTTAACCCCATTTCTGATATCATACAACAGGAAGGATAATCTCCATAAGAATGTATTTTACAGCTAACCCAGTTCAGCAGTTTGTTGATAAGTATTTAATGTAAGCTGACTGATCTGCTAAGGAAAAGCCTGAACAGCAAAAATGTTGCTAAGTCTGGCTCCCCTTTTGTCTCACCCTAAACTGTGCTGCTAAGCCACATGTTATTCCAATGAAAATCCTTGCAGATATCTGGGAATCTGATTTAAATTCACCAATTGTTTTTAATTCATGGTAAAAGGAAGATCTCTCTCGGATTCAGTGCCACCATCTGTGATCCCCAAGGGGACCAGAGACTGCTCCTGAACCTCAGATAAATGTGATTTCACTTTTTGTGTGTGCATGTGCCCCACAAAGATTTCTTCAAGCTTTGTTTTCCTTTCCTTAAAAATATTCGGTTTTAATCTCAGAAATGAATGTCCTGTCAAAGTCAGACAACACAGAAGCCCTTCAGAGTGTTCCAGTGCCTAAGGAATTGTACAGACCTTCACCTGGCAGCCAGACCTCCACAGGGCTCAGCTCCAGCAGAGCCCCAGACCATGCAGGGTGTGGATGTCAGCGTTAACCCTTTCCCTGCCAGCCCCAGCTCTGCCTCCAACTCAAAAAAAAAAGGGGTTTATCTCAAGCCTTTCTATTTATTCTTCGGAATAAAGCTACTGCCACATTAAATGTGACAACCGTCCTCTTAGCTGCCTCTTCTCTGCTTCATTTGGGAAGTGTTGAGTCATAGAATTGCCTGGCTTGAGAGGGACCTCAAAGTTCATCTTGTTCCACCCCCTGCTCTGGGCAGGGACACCTTCCACTGTCCCAGGCTGGCCTGGGACACTCCCAGGGATCCAGGGGCAGCCACAGCTGCTCTGGGCACCCTGGGCCAGGGCCTGCCCACCCTCACAGGGAAGGATTTTTTTCCCTAATATCCCATCTAACCCTGCTCTCTGTCAGGTTGAAGCCATCCCCCCCCTTTCCTGTCCCTCCAGGCCCTTGCAAGCAGAATCTCTCCATCTTTCCTGTAACTCCCTTCAGCTCCTGGAAAGCTGCACTTGGCTCACCCGAAAGCCTAAGTTCAATTTCAGTAATAAAAACTGCTATCTTTAGCTCATAACCCAGTTTCAAACAGCAAGAGTGTGTGCATGTGAGAGACAAAAACAAATGCCCTTTTCAGGTCTGTTTCCTTCTTACATTTACACCATTGCAGGGGGAGCTCTGCTTCTCTGTAACATCCTCATTCCCTCAGCATGAGGCTACAGAGTGCTAATTTTAAATACTGAACTTCATTAACCAAGTAAAATAATTTTAAGAACAGTCTGTATCCCAGGCAGACAAGAAAAGTTGCAGTTTTTTGTTGCTCTTGACAGATTAGACCAGTCCCATAATATGAAAATACTGTCCTCTAGCACAAGTAACATCTTTAAATGTTTGTTTTCTTCTAAGATTTAAACTACAAAAAAGATTCCCCCTTCTGATTATCAACAAGATATTTCAATATCTCTCAGTCCTTGGATCAGCAGTAAATTTGGTTACAGCTGAATTTACAGCAGAACAAGACTCAGCAAAGGATGTGTCTTCCCAAAAGGTGATTGTTCTGAGCAAACCAGACCTCACAGCCACAGCAGGTGTTCTGGCAAGAGAAGAAGCAAATTCTGGATCAAGAAAGAAGCCAGGAGAGTAAAATCCTCGTGTCCTCGTGTCCCCTTTCATGAAGTGATTGAAGGGCCACCATACCATGATGCTGTTAAAATGTATTTTTGTTTTAAAATCCGCATTTGAAAGAGTAATATTTAATAATTATTCCCTTCAGAAGCATATTAGTTCTTACTGAATGTCTCTGATGTGTATATAGAAGTCTGAAGTTGCATTTTGGAGCCTTGTCCCTGTAGCAGGGAAGGTTTCCATGCACACGACCTGTGACATATCAGACCTCAAGTACTGGGAAAAATTGCAGTCCAGGACAAGGCTAGGATCTGTAACAAAACCATTGCCCAGGGTGCCACTTGCAGATTTCTTCTGCATCTTTTTTATTAATATTTAATGGGTTCAGCACCTTAGGATTTGGTAAATAATTCTGTTACTTGTAGGTAGAGAAATGATGACCCTTATGTCTATTTGGTTAAAAAGAGTTCATCTTAGCTGCACATGGTACAGGGATGCCTCAGAGGTGAATTTTTCCCTTTATGCTACTGATCAACAGAGAAAATATTCACATCTGGGAGAGGAGAGTTTCCAGCAAAACCTGTGATCTTTGAGTGACCTCCAGCAAGAAAGGGGGGGAGGAAAAAAAAAAAAAAAAAAAAAGAAATGAAAGATGATCGTCATCACCAAATTCACAGTGCTAAAGTCAGCTTTGGTCCCTCAAAACTCGGGTCTGCCATCAGGACTGCAGCTGTGAAGGCAATCGTGTGTCAGCACACAGCCTGGCAGAGACAGGGGTGCCTGGGGGAGCACACCTCTGTGCAAACCTCCACAGCTCTGTCTGAAAGGCAAGAACTCCAGGAGAAAATCCAGAGTAGCAAAGCCCACGTCAGGAAAGGGTCACAGAAAACAAAATAGTCCTACTTTATGATGGTAAAAACACCCTCTTGATGCAGGAAAACTGAGAAACAGCACATGGCTGAGAGGATAAATGCAACCCAACCAGAGAATTCACTGCTGGAATGGAGACTGGATGAGGGAGATCAAGGAGTGCCTCATTCACACACTATCTTCTTTTATTCTCTGAAAATATTCAATGACTGTCTTGTTGAAAGCAGATATTTTCCACCTGGGATTAACACAGAAGTAAGAAAGGCATGAACTCCAGCAATTTGATTTTCAGCTACCAAAAAACCACAGGGAAACACTGAAAGGTCCAAAAGACAGCAGCAACACTGAGTTCCTGTGCTTTGTTTTAATTGTGGGGTCTCTCTATGTAAGCTGGACTATGTGCTGTAAAAATAGGATTTCAGGTTGTGGGCTAGAGAGAGTTTTTGGCTCAACATTTTTGACGAAATGTAAAACTTTACAAAAATTACCTTTTTTCCTGAGTTCTACTAATTTTCAATATGAAATACAGAATGTGCTGGAAAGCCCAAAGCACACATCAAACCAGATTTGAAACCTTCTTATCAATGACATGATCTTGTTTTTCTCTTTTTTTTTTTTTGAGAGTTGTTGTCATTTTAACATTGATAGAAACATCAAATAGTGGTTTGATACTTTTGTTAGGATTGTTTTATTCAACAGCATTATTATCCAGGCAGTGATGTACAGAAATCAATATCACAAAGTGGAGGTGTTAAACAGGAAATTGTCAGATCAAACAGAATATTTCATTACCTTTCCCAGATGCATGTTTTTGTTTTGTTTTTAATTGGCTCCACTAATGACCAAAAATATCAGAATCACAGTCTGTGGCTTGAATTTTAAAATACAATTATCAAAGAGTGCTTTCTTGAACATCATTATTTTCCTATACTTTGTATGCATTTGCAGCCTGTCACATCTGTGGATTAAGTATTTCCCAATATGCAAGGAGAATCAGAGAAACACTATTAAGGTAAATAAAATAAACCCAGAATTTTCTTTAAGAGGATTTTGACATCCTCCATCCATTTCTGTAGCAATCTTTCTGCCTCTAAAACTGAAGAGAAAAGAGACTCAAAAACACTGGAAAGTTTATGGGTAAACAGGCTCATGAGGAAATAAGCATCTGATTTGTCTGCCCAAAAATTGAAGTCCAAAGCAAAGCAAAACTGGTGACCTCTGGAAACGTGAGGTGGTGAGAGGCAGTGCAAGCCAAACCTCCAGTGAAATTAAAATCCCAGTCCTGTTTAACCACAGCTATAATTGGGAACTGATATTTTTACACCCAGAAACAGAACACAATAAGGGTAAAATAAAGGGAAGATGCATTCAGAGACTTAATCTGTATCAGATTTTGCTGTCTTAAATGTAAATACTGAAGAAAGAGCACTCTTAGACAAAATTTCCTCAGAGGGGAAAGGAAAAAAAAAAAGGAGATAAAAGAAGACGTGGAGCCTTATAAGTTATTTTTACTCACTAGCTAACTAAAAGCCAGTCTCAATGAAAGTTTCTCCCCTAGAAAATACTGATTACAACAGAGAAACTACAGTTCCAAACCACAGTGGTGTAGAACTCTTGGCTCCTGCATATTAACATTTCTTAGAAATTCTATTGCATTTTTTAACTTTTCAGGGAGTTTAAATGTCTAAGTTAGATTACATGAATAATGTAGGATTGCTAAATTGTCCTTCTCTCTATACTGACTGGAGAGGAAATCTAAATCAATTACACATCAGTGATTTATCTAGAGACCATGGTGTGAATATCCAAGCATTTAAGTACTGCTTTGGTTCATAAAGATGTGAGAATGTCTGGTTTTAGTTTGTTAGGCCGTGAAGAACTAGATCCTGAGGAAATCCTCCCTTTATTTTCACCACAGAGACCGATTGAAAGCTCAATGAAAGCACGCGCGTGTTTAAATCTGACCTCCTTTGGCTGCTCCACTTCTCAAATATTTACTTCCAGAGCACAACACCCACGTGCCCTCAAGCTGGGAGGACACACTAAGGAAATAACTAGCCATAAACTCCACATAAACACTGTTTTTATGAGGAGAAGTAGGACAGCAATGCAGAATCCCCCAGAGCAGCTGGTTCCAGGGGGATGCAAGGCAAGGCAAGGCACCGCGGTGGGGCTGGCAGGGGCTGTGCTGCTCCCAGGAGGGAGGATGGCCAGCAGGGCTTGTTGCAAGGAAGCACCAGAGAAGTTTTTTACTGAGAGAGCGATAAAATACTGGAATGGGTCTGCCTGGGGAGGTGCTGGAGTCACCATCCCTGGATGTGTTCAAGAAAAGACTGGATGTGGCACTCAGTGCCGTGGTCCAATTGAGGTGTCAGGGCTGCGTTGGACCCGAGCTTAAAGGTCTCTTCCAAGCTGGTGATTCTGTTCTGAGTGCCAGGGAGCCTCAGAGCAGGGGCTGACAGATCCCTGCCACACAGCCCTGCAGCCCAAGACTCCAAGCAGCTGCACTTTTGATGTGTCATCAGATCCTCTTTTGCATTTACTCATTGGAGATCAAAGCACTGACACATGAAAAATTGCTGGATCTATGCTATCACGGGGGTTCTTTGATCAGAGGCTACACTTAAAAAAAAAAAAAAAAAAATCAATTTCTTTATTATGCCTCAGTGCACTTATTGGATCCAAAAATCTCTAGCTGGATGTTTTGCCAGCTCCCACAAGCAGTGTTGGATTCTTGTTTGCACCTTGATTAGATTTTCTCTGGACATTGTCATGGAATCACTGACTATGAAAATAGCTGCTGCTGCAATTTAAATTTGCAAAGGTGGTAAATCTGGTGTCTGTAAAACAATACAGACTCTCAAGAATTCTTCAAGCCTGGTTGGATATGTCTGTGAAAATTCAAGAGTTAGTGTTCCTACCACCCCCTGGCCTGTAATGGTGAAAGACTGGAGTTTGAGCAGAATGCATGGCGAGGCAAGTTTTCCAGTGCTCCACAAAGATAAGACCTAAAAATGGGCAACACTTCTAGAAATCCCAAGTTACTAAAATTTTCTGTTGACAGATATGGCTTAAAGCAGACAAGATCAACAGGTGGAAATGCTGCCTGCTCCTCAAGAGACACTAACTACTGCTTTTTCTTTCAGCCAAGGTGGTTCAAAATTCATGACAAAATACTCGCAATAGTATTTGCAAATTCCCAACTCAAAATTTAAATTTCAATTCTGTTCCAAAACCTACTTGTTTTTACGACATCAGGAAAAATCAGGATACAAAATTTAAATCAGAAAGGGAAACTAAAATCACTAACTGCAGCTTCCCCCCTCCACTTCCCTAGTCACGGCATTGGCATGTAGTGTGAGATGTAAAATTATTGGGAAAGTTTGATGTTTTTTCCTAAATTTATGTGAGCAAAACACAAGCTGTGATTCTTGATACTCTCCTTACACTGGTTGTATTTTCAGTAATAAGGACACTTGCACCGTAAATATAAAAGATGTTTGGCAGTGCACTCTCCTCAATATTGGTCAGCAAGTAAAATTTTGATCTGTGATATGCAAAAATCTCAAAGTGAGGCAACGCCTCCTGATTTATCTTTTGTGTTCAAACTCAGGACATTTTTCCATTTTAACTACAATTGCTCAGGAGTGCTGTATGAGTTCCAAAACACCAGAGCTGTGCTGAGGCACCAGCAGCAGCCATGGCCTATGGGCAAGCTGAGAGCTGGAGCCCACAATAAACAGCACTCAGGACTCAAGCAGCTCAATTCTGACATTCATCTCCTCCAAGAGAAAAAAAAAAACAACAACAACAAAAAAAAACCACC